>OX439484.1:34013586-34278253 GCA_949320155.1 Melangyna quadrimaculata | reverse complement strand
ATTATTATTATTATTATTATTATTATTATTATTATTACTATTATTATTATTATTATTATCCCTCGGGGGTTTTTGTTGTTTTCCCCTAGAGGGCGCGTCCCCAGGTGGCGGATAGGGGAATGCTCGGGATTGATACTTGCTATTAATCAGGGTAGGTGGGAAATAAAATACCACCCGCGGACCAAAAAAACAACTATGTGAAGGAACACTGAATAATAAACCAAATATGGATAGAACAAGAGAAGTAGAAAACATTACGGTGCAGGGAGTCGGATCCCCAGTACCGGCGTCTGTCAGGAGTGAGCGCGCGGGCTCCGAGACGTCGATATACAACGACCGCAAGGAAAAAGAAAATCAAACCGTATTCGCGGTAGAAATAGGAAAATGCACAGAAATCTTGAAAGCAATGAAGACTGCCTGTGTCAAACAGAAGAACATCAGCCTGGATATAAAGAACGGTATCGCGGCACTTGAAGAGTCACTTGACAAACTCAAGTGGGATGAACAGGCCAAAAACGTAGTAAGAGCGAAAACCAAATCCTTAACACCCTTGATCGATACACTGAGCAAAAAAAACAAATCGATACAAACGGACGGAGAAGAAAACTCTCAAGGAAGACTGAGCACAAACAAGAGGCCACCATCGAGCCCTCTGAAAAATGTGCCAGAAAAAAGAAAAAGAAACTTCCCTAAAAGAAACATCCCAGAGGAAGATCTTCCAACACCAAAAGCTCCAGAGAAAGAGAGTTACGCGAAAACCCTTAAAGGACAAGTTACAGGCGAAACCATGGAAATCCAAATAGGTAAACCAAACAGCAAGGCAAAAGAAAACCAGAAGAAAAAAAAGAAGCCTAGAGAAAAACAAAACCTGGGAGCTATACTTATAAAACCGAACGGTAAAAAAACTTACTCCGATATTCTCCGAGAAATCCGAAACAAGGTAAACCCAGACGAGACGGAAACAGTTGTGAAAAAGATTCGCGAAACCAAGAAGGGAGATGTCTTGCTAGAGCTCGGGGCGAAAACAAAAAACAAAGCAGCCTTTGGAAACTTACTCAAGGAAA
The DNA here is from genome assembly GCA_949320155.1 of Melangyna quadrimaculata. NCBI lineage: Eukaryota > Metazoa > Arthropoda > Insecta > Diptera > Syrphidae > Melangyna > Melangyna quadrimaculata. The sequence continues at coordinate 34,277,189 of OX439484.1, read as the reverse complement.
TACTAGGAGAAAAAGCTGTTGTCCAAGATCTCGAACCGAAGATGTCACTAGAAATCATGGACCTCGACGAACTTACCACGGTCGAAGAAGTACAAGAAGCAATAAACAGGATATTAGCCGACTCCAAAACGGAGATGCAAATAGGAGTCACTGGTAAGAACAGAAGATCCTTGAAAATGGCTATAATCAGGGTAAACGCGCAAGCTGCCCAAGAGTTGCTGAAGGCCAAAAAAATTAAAATTGGCTGGACGTACTGCCGAATTAGACGAAGAACAGAAGTCCCGCGTTGTTTCAAATGTTTCGGATATGGCCACAAACAACCGTCCTGCAACAACGAGGACAGAAAAGCTCAAGGAATATGTATCAACTGCGGAGAAAAAGGTCACAAAAAGAAGGAATGCAAAAACCCGTCAAAATGTTGCCTCTGTGAGGGACTAGAAACATCACCATCCTTAAATCACGTCCCGGGCACAGGAAATTGCGAAGTGTTTAGGAAAGCACTTGAACAGGCGAAAAAAGCCTCCTCAAAATGACCATAATCCTCCAGGCGAATGTCCACAGGAGCCTTACAGCGGATAGCCTCCTGACAAAACTTATCAGAGAATTGCGAGCTGAAATTGTTATAATCAGTGAACAATATTGCGATAAGGATGGACCAAATTGGATACCTGACCTGCTTGGAACTGCTGCCATCTGGATCATTGATACAAGTAAATTTCTAATTGAGAGAAAAGGAACAGAAAGAAGCTTCGTATGGGTGAAAAGTGGAAACATGACCATAGTAAGCATCTATTTCAGCCCAAACGATAGGATCGAAGAATTTCGCAAAAAACTGGAAGATTTAGAGGACTTCCTTACCGAAACCGATGGAGACATCTTAGTCGCCGGAGACTTTAACGCCAGAGGGCAGGAGTGGGGTATGCCTACTACAGACTCTCGAGGAAGGCAAATACTCGAGATGGCTGCAAGACGTGGCCTAAATGTAGCAAATGTAGGAAACACACCAACCTTCAGGAGACCTGGCAACGTTGGTACCATCCCGGATGTCACTTTTGCAACGGACTACGTCCTACCCACCATCAAAGACTGGAGAGTCATTGAAGACTATACTGGCAGCGACCACCAATATATCATCTTTAAACTTGCAGAAAATCAAACAATCCCGAACCAGCATCGAACGCAAGCCCCGAAATGGTGTCTCAACAGACTCAATAAAGAGCTTTACGACTCAGTGATTGAAGAGGGAAAGTCAGCTGTCCTACAAACAACAGGAAATGCAGAAGCCACTGCCGGAGCAACGATGGAGCTTATACGTCGAGCATGTAACACATCAATGCCCCGCAAATGTAATAACAGAGGCCGAAATCCGGTCTACTGGTGGACAGACGAAATAGCTGCGCTGCGCAGAAGCTGCCTCCAGCTCAGAAGAAGAGTAACCAGAGGAAGGAGAAGAATTGCTGAACCACCAGAGGAAGATCTGGCGGAGTTCCGAAACAAAAGAGCGGAGCTAAAAAAAGCAATTAAACTCAGCAAGAAGAAAAAATGGGAACAACTACGAAGCGACGTGGACAGAGACCCCTGGGGATTAGGATATAAACTTGTCATGCGAAAACTCGGAGCACAAACAGCAAGCCCAGTTCTCAACGAAGAAATGATGGAACGGATCGTGGATACACTTTTTCCAACTCACTCCGATAGACCACCTGACACCCCTCTAGCTCATGAGCTAGAAATACCGCCCTTTAACGCGGAGGAACTTGAAGAAGCTGTGAAATCACTTCAGAATAAAAAATCTCCCGGCCCCGACGGAATACCAACAGAAATTTTAAAACTGACGGCCCAAACGTGTCCCCAATTACTGCTGAAAATGTTTAATCACTGCTTGGAAGAAGGAGTTTTCCCCAAGATATGGAAAATACAGCGGTTAGTGCTGATCAGCAAAGGAAAAGGGGACCCAAATACCCCTTCAGCATACAGGCCCTTGTGTATGTTAGATACGACTGGAAAGCTTTTAGAGAAAATGATAAAACTGCGACTCCTAGTAGCAGTCCGAAGAGCTGGAGACCTATCCGAAAAACAGTATGGTTTCAGGAGGGGACGCTCTACAATCGGAGCGATCCAGGAAGTGATAAATGCTGCCCACATGACACAACGAGGAAACCACTTCTCAAGGAAGATAGTTCTTCTAGCAACCTTAGATGTCAGAAACGCTTTCAATTCGGCCAGATGGAGTGACATGTTACATGAACTCGAAAACACGTACAGAATCCCAGATTACCTCCTGCGAATCATCAAAGACTACCTCAAAAACCGAGAGCTAATCTACGATACCGCGGACGGACAGAAAAAGAAGAGGATAAATTCCGGAGCAGCTCAAGGATCAATCCTAGGACCTGAACTCTGGAACATTTCATACAACGGCATACTCTGCATGGACATGCCGGAAGACTGCTTCCTGGTTGGATATGCTGATGACATTGCAGCTGTGATTACAGCAAAAGATTCACAAAGTGCACAGTGGAAATTAAATCAGGTCATGCGCCGAATACACTCGTGGTTGAGCGACCATGGCCTCAGCCTGGCAACAGAAAAAACAGAAATAGTTCTGCTTACCAAAAAGAGAATTCCAACGCGCATCGATTTCCAGGTTGGCCCCGAATTAATCAGAAGCAGTGAAGTCATCAAATATCTGGGACTTTCCCTAGACTCTAAACTTTCTTACTGGCACCAAATAAAGAAAGCAGCAGAACGGGCATCAAAGGTGACAGCGTCCCTAAGCAGGCTTATGGCCAACACAGGTGGACCCTCACAAAGTAAGCGAAAACTTCTGATGGCGACAACGCACTCCATTCTCCTGTACGGAAGTGAGATCTGGGCCGATGCACTACGACAAGAAAAGTATCGAAAGCAGATGGCAGCGGTGCAGAGACGCGGAGCCTTACGAGTGGCCAGCTCCTATCGCACGGTATCGGAACCAGCCGCCCTAGTAGTGGCAGGAGTAACGCCAATAGACCTCCTAGCAGCAGAGCGAAAGTACGTGCACGAAAAGAAAACGGAAATCGGAACTGATGCAGCAACTGCGGAAGCAAAGGCGCTTACACAACAGAAGTGGCAAGAACGGTGGGAGTCCGAAAGTAGAGGGCGCTGGACTGCGAGGCTTATCGGAAACATAGCTGAATGGAGCAACCGGAAACACGGTGAAGTGGACTATTACGTCACCCAGTTCCTTACCGGACACGGGTACTTCAACGCTTTCCTGCATAAGATCGGCAAAGCAAGCACTCCCTACTGCCAGTATGGAGACTCAAACATAGATGATGTATACCACACCGTCTTTGAGTGCAGTAGATGGGAAACCCTCCGCCAGGATATACAAAGAAGCATCGGTGAATTAAATCAGGAGAACATCATCCCGAAGATGCTTGAGAATGAAGAGAAATGGCAGCAAATAAGTGCGTACCTGACCCAGATACTGAGAACCAAAAAAAGGGAAGAGCCAGTTCACGAAGAGTAAGAACTCGCTATTTAACAGGACCCCTCCTCGAAGTAATACTAAAGCAGTTCCAAGGGGGTGATCATCGAGACACTTTTTGGAGTTTTAGCCGGTATGCCAATAAACAAGGTTTAAATCCCTTAGGTGAGTCCGGCACACGGGGAGGTATGGATACCTCTCTATGGTGCGTAAGGCATTTCTTCGAAAGTAAAAAAAAAAAAAAAAAAAAAAAAAAAAAAAAAAAAAAAAAAAAAAAAAAAAAAAAAAAAATTATTATTATTATTATTATTATTATTATTATTATTATTATTATTATTATTATTATTATTATTATTTTTATTTTTATTATTATTTAAAGGTGTTTTCTCGTGATAACACTTACAGTAAGGCTGCATAGCTTTCGCTCCGTCATATTTAACATTGAAGGAAGTATTACATTTTGGCTGGAATTATTGCAATTTCATGGCTGCCACGCCAATCATCAGATTCCTTTTTAGTGGTGCTTAGTCTACAGTTCCAATTTTAATTTATAAATAGTTTTGCCGTCAACTGGATTCGAACCTAGACCAAGCTACCTCAGAGGCCCTTGCACTTCGCATTGCACCACCGAGGTCACCTGATCGTGCCCATCCTAATGAAGGTTTTTCTAATTTACAATTGCAATTGGACAACTAGCATTTTTACAAGCCACACACAAGTTAGATGTTAATCATTCGGGTTCTTTCTTTTTCTCCTCTCCGTTATCACCCCAACAATTCGTTGCATATGTGTAAGGAGGGAAATTGTATGAAAGATTTGACACTGGTCAAGAATTAAATTTCATTTAAAGGTGTTTTCTCGTGATAACACTTGCAGTTAGGCTGCATAGCTTTCGCTCCGTCATATTTAACATTTTTATTATTATTATTATTATATTATATATTATATATTAGATATATATAAAAATGAATAGCTGTTCGTTTGTCTCGCCAAAACTCGAGAATGGATGCACCGATTTGGCTAATTTTGACTTTGAAATACTTATGGAAGTTCAGGGAAGGTTTAAACGATGAGAAACATAAACTAAACACGACTGACACACAGACCAAAGAGGGTCTGTTTTGTTGGTTTACAAAACACTTCTGTTTTAGAAATAAAAAAAATGTAAAAGTGTAAAACTGTCAGTTGATTGTCGAAAAAATAAAATAAATAAATAAAATTTAAGACGATCTACATGTATTATCTAATATATAAAAATGTCGTGTCACGGTGTTTGTAACCGAACTCCTCCGAAACGACTCATCCGGTTTTAATTAAATTTGGTGTGTATATTTGGTAGGTATAAGAATCGGCTTTAAAGTTTACTTCATACCGATTCCAGAAATATATTTTTTTAGTTTTTGGACTTTAAAGACTGCAAGATGTGATTGTTCCTTGGCTGGAAATATTTTTGAAAGGTTGCCTCTATCTCAACCATGTACCCGAGGTATGGAGACATGTTAAGTAGTTTTTATCCCGAAGGTCGGTAGACGGGGCCATGAATCCGCGAAGGATTTTCGACCAATTAGTCTGACTTCTTTCGTGCTTAAAATGATGGAGCGCATCCTAGACAAACACATCAGGGACATCCTAGTTGGATGCCCTCTCGAAAACTCTCAACGGCCCTTCACGAGGTTGTTCGTACAATTGAGAAAACTATTAACTTCAAAGAATATACACTCGCCACCTTCTTAGATGTAGAAGGGGCTTTCAACAACGTCCTAACTGAGTCCATTCTAGAAGCCCTTATTAACTTTGGTGTAGAGTTCTATATGCAGGATTGGAAAGTTTCCATGCTCAGGGATAGAAGGATTCAATCTACGTTAGGAAATACAATTTCAATCAAATACGTCAGTAGAGGAACACCCCAGGGTGGTGTTCTGTCTCCTCTTCTTTGGCTTTTAGTCATGAATAAAATTCTCGCTAAGTTAGAGAGCGGTGGAGTGAATGCGGTCGCGTATGCTGATGATTTGGTGCTACTAGTGTCGGGTAAGTTTACCCCTGTGATAAGTGAGATCACGGAGGTGGCTTTAAGGAAGGTTAGTAACTGGGCTGCGAGCTGCAAGTAAAACTGGACTTATGCTTTTTACTACCAAAACAAAGATAGACCCCTTCAATCTACCTCGACCAGTGCAAAATATCTGGGTGTAATTCTCGACCGTAATTAAACTGGAAATTAAACATTGAAGAACAGGTTAAGAAGGCCTGCATAGCTTTCTATGCCTGTAGCAAAACTTTTGGTAAAAGGTGGGGCCTCCAGTCAAAAATGATTTTATGGACATACACAGCCGTGGTGCGACCTATTTTCACGTATGGTTCGATTGTGTGGTGGCCAGCATTAAAGAATTTGTATAATATCAACAAACTTAGGAAGGTTCAAAGAACAGCTAGCGTTGGCACCACAGACAGGGGCTATTCGCTCTTGTCCAACAGATGCTTTAGGAGTTTTTCTGCACCTTTTACCACTAGATTTACAAATTAAATACCTGGTATCTTGCAGCGCGATAAGACTAAAAGAATCGAATCCTGGTTTGCTAAACCCTATGGGCATAGCAACATCACGGGTTTAATTCCAACCGAAATGTTTTCGACTCCCACTGATTACTGCACCCCTTCAATGAGCCTCGGTAAAGATTTTACGGTTATATTCCCATCCAGAAAGGATTGGAATGATGACGTCGTGACGAAAGACTTCGACATAACTATCTTTACTGATGGGTCATAGATGGAGTGCGGTGTTGGTGCGGGTATTTTGTCAGAGTCCCTAAATATATCCAGGTCTTTTCGGCTACCTGACTTTGCTAGTGTCTTTCAGGCTGAAGTACTGGCAATCAGGGAAGCATGCAAGCTACTTAAACAAAATGCAAACCATAACCGAAATACAGCTATTTTCTCAGACAGTCAAGCGGCTGTCAAAGCCATTAATTCGGCTACATCATCCTCAAAATTAGTACGACAATGCCAGGATGAGCTTCTGAGTCTGAACACTAACCTCAATGTCACTCTTATCTGGGTTCCGGGTCACAGTGGCATTGAGGGGAATGAACGGGCTGACGAGCTGGCCAGGCAAGGTTCAGCCCTTCATAACTCACTTGCGGAAAGAGTCAATATTCCTCTCGGAGTTCTGAAGGGCAATATATTATCAATTTTTCTCTCAGAATCTAATCGTAGGTGAAATAGTTCACCTAACTGCATTATTGCTATCAAAATCTGGCCTACCTATAACAAATCCCGAACTATTAACCTAATGTGCAGACCCAGGCGAGACATAGCAAGGATTGTTGCAACATGCACTGGACACTGGCCAATAGGAGATCATGCGGCGAAGCTTGGCATCCCCTACAATACTAACTGTGGTAGTTGTGGGGACCAGCAGGAAAAGGAAACAGTCTTTCATTTCCTCTGTAAATGTCCCGCTTTGGCTACAATGAAGCAACAATCTTTTGGGAAGCCCTTTTTGAACGACCTTAACGAACTCTCCGGAACGAAGATCAAAGATTTGACCTCTTTCCTCAACGCGACGAAATAGATCTAGGATTTACTCCGGTTTCCTCTTGCACCATCTTCTTCCCCAAACTCCTATGACTGCGAGCTAGCAGACTAATGGCTTTTGAAGATGGCTCATGGTGCACGAGGACCGGACGATCCTACAATTAGGCCGATCTCCGCTTCAATACCAGTCAACAAGTGCCTAGGTGGCACAGTGTAGATGGCTCTTAGTTGCGAACTTCGACCCTTTTGAGTGTTTTCCTATGTTCAAGTCCAAGAAAGTTTCAATGAATCTAGAGTTAACTTCGGATTCCTTTTGCACCATTTTCTTCCTCAAACTCCTATGACTGTGAGCTAGCAGACTACTGGTTTTTGAAGGTGGCTCAAAGTGCACGAGGACCGGACGATCACACGGTTGTGCCAACCTTCGCTTCAATACCAGTCAACAAGTTGCCTAGTTGGCACAGTGTAGATGGTTTTTAGTTGTGAACATTGGTCCTATCGGGTGTTTTTCCTATGTCAAAATCCTTAATAAGTTTCATCACATGTCTAAATCCAATAAAAGCGTCTGGTCATACAGGCGGGTGGTACTTTCTCTGGTAACCACAAGTCATGTTGTGCAAACAGACGGAGGTGTACAGAGATTACCATATCCGAGTATGCGACTTGATGATCACCCTAAGGGACCAGATCGTATGCGTCCTGGGCAAATCAGCAAATTGCTTAGCGTAGCATACTGCAGCCGAGCTCGGGCGTAGGCGGTGATCCGTTGGGAGATCTATCACCCAATACCCTCATTATCTTAAAAAATGTTCTTTTAATCCACAGGTCAAACGAGTTATGGTATCAAAACGGGGCATTACAGCGTTAATTGGGTCATCGAGCAAGGATGCTTGTGACCGCCTTCTCTACCTACCTACCCACCTAGTTTTTTGAGGAATTTTTTTTTAGATTTAATATCAAGAAATACCTCTTACCCCAAAATTTCAGCCTCATACACCAACCACCCATAGAAAGTACAAAGAACGGAGGAACAAATCCAACAGAATAACGAAAATGTGCGTGAGAGCATGTCGCAATTGCGTTCATCTCAATCAGAAGTAGAGTCACGACCCACGAGCCGAACGAAATCTGCAACGACAATTGCAACGGAGACAATCGCACCGGTTCGTAGTTGACACAGTCAGAGCAAATGCACGACAACATCCGCTTCGTTCCTTCGTCTCGCATTCTGGTACGAGCCAGGTATTCAATATTCCGGTCATCCGAAAGCGCTAGTTAGTGCAATGGACAAAGAACGTCCCCATTGTCATGCGCTCAAATACAAGAATAAGCCATCCGGCATGTGTTGCGCATCAGGAAAAGTGCAACTGTCAGAAATTGAGACACCACCAGAACCATTGAAAGGCTTGCTCATCGGCACGGATCCAGATTCGAACCTGTTCCTAAAGTCCATTCGCAAATTCAATAATTCATGTTTTCAAGTGACATCGCAACAAAAATAATTTAAAATACTGCGGCAAATGGTCAACAATTCAGCTCAACGTTCAAAATCAAATGCCAAGTGTACCACAAAGAGGGCTCATTGCTGCCAATGCCAAACGAAAGTCATGAATTCTTTCAAATCTACTACATCGGTGGCGGTGAGGAAATCAATCCGACCACGTACTCCCCAATCGTGTGGAAGCTCGTTGCGGCTACAATAACCTAAATTCGCAACGTTTCACGTTTGTTTTCAATGACAACGCGTACCGTCGTTGCAGCATAAACTTTAAACACACTTTCGTTCAAATAGTTTCATTCATCCAATTTTATCGATAACCAATCGATCGATAAATCACATTACATAAAATTCATCGATAATTAAAAGATTCAAACACGCTAATATAACAATACTTTCGTTATTTTTAATTTAACAACAAAAATATTCACAAGAAAAATTTTCTATGGCAGAACAACGTTTGCCGGGTCAGCTAGTTCGTAATTAAAAGCTGAGTGGGACAACTTCCAATTCGATAAATCGCAAAGAAATAAATGAGATATGGAGTTACCCCAACCAACGCGCCAAGCCGTTGTACGAAAAGCCCTCACTTGATCCGTTGAGCTCTAAAGCTCTAAATAAGATCTACATTATGTGTTTATGTTTTTCGATGTGGTGAACTCAGTCACAGGGACATATAGTAAGGCATTTATTTTGATATGGACTTGCATGCTAGAGGTAATTTTATACTAATTTAATTATACAATTTAAGTCAACTAAAGGGGTTTTCCAATGGTAAAAACTACCTATTCATTTTTTTTATCCAGAGATATCTGTCAAAAACCGGTTTTGAAAAATTTAGACTTCTATTCGACAACAAATGTTGACATTTTTGTATTTTGTATCAATTTTGCCGATTCGTATTTGTTGGTGAATACAACTTTCTTTTAATGAACACCACTACAATTGGCAGCTGTCAGTTTGACAAGTATTTCATTAATTTATTTCAACAAAGAAAGAAATTTGTTGTAATTGCATTAAAATGTAAGCAGTTTTAAATGAGTTTATCGATTCATCAAGCAACCATTCGCCTTCAGATTCAAAGACATACCTACACCAAACACCATACAAAAAATTAATTTGTATTCCATTCGCCAATTTAAAAAATCAAATTCCGTATCAAATTCTTGATTTCCCAATCAAAAACACCATAGAATAAGAAAAGTATGAATTTTTTTGAAAACTACTTTTTTTTATGAAAATACCAACAACATTTTTATATAAGCTTATTGAAATTTTGGAAGTTAGGAATTTTGGAGAATTAAGTGAAGAGTCCTATAATATTAAAGTAATACATTTTTACTATCGATTAAATTCAGTACAAACAAAAAATAAACTGTTCAAACGTACCTCTCTGACTCCTTGCCGACTCCATACAAGTGGCACACTCTAGACATTTTACAATTGCCCGAGGTTCCACTGCTCATGATGACATTTGGATTGGTCATTTGCATTTGGGAAGATTGATTTTTCGGCACCGATGTAGTTATTTCAAAACAATAGAAATGGGTCGAATTGTCGGTGACGCGACTATTGCTAACACACTGCAGAGTTGTTATATTTTCCAATGGAATCATTTCTTTGGGATTTTTCATTTCATGGTCCAGGTAGGTCTGGAATTGCTTATCGCGCAGTATTGCCTTGCGGTTCTGAATTTCTTTGAGAATATCCTCAACGACACCACTGGGGAAACGAATCAATGGACCTTCATACCGCACCAGATATGGTGATAGCGATGGTCTTGGAATCATAGCGATGGGCACTTTTACATCCATCGAACGACTCGTTCGAAAACTGGTCCGTCTTTTGAGAGCATCGACACGAGTTTTCATACTCGAGAGCATGTTCTTAGAGAATTTGGCCGTTCGCGATTTAAGTTCAGCTGGTGAATATGAAGATGAAGATTTTGAATCGGATCCCGATATAGCTTCAAGGTACGTTGGAGGACTTTCGCCTTCAAAATGTTGAAGCTTATCGAAGGGATTGATTCGGGCCTGCTGGGGGGACTTTTCATCATTGACAAACCAGTTGGTTTGTTTTTGGGAAGGCCGTGACAGATCAGGAGTTGTTGATGATGGTGTAGTTTCGTCGACTGTCGACAGATACGATTTAACTTCACACTCTTCGACAATATTTTCCATGCTGTCACATCTGAGGTTTGGATTTTGGTGAATTATCTGCACCTTTGAGGTTGGTGAGGGTGGAGCTGGTGGAGGTGTTCTCCGGATATTAGCTTTTTTGGAACTTGTTGCTTGGCATGCTTCTGCTGCAGCAACTGCAGCCGCTGATGTACTAGCTACGTTGCTATTGTCTTCCTCAGATGTGCATATGCTCTGTTCGTCGGCTGATTGTTGCGCACTCGGAATTCTACCGTAAGTCTCTTCTTGGAGCATATGCTCCAGCAGAAGAAGTTGATTACTTTTATTACTTTCACCAATCGAAGATGATTGGTGGTTGAGAGTGAGTGGATCAAATTCATTGAGTACATCTTTAACAGCTGCCGGCTGACGGGAAAACCGATACGAATTAACATATGCTCTACCCGGAGCTATGTTCAATTTTCTCATCTGCGGAGTCAAAAGGTCATTCGAGCTGGATTCCATTTCGAAAAGTTTTCCATAAGTAGCTTCTTGATTAGCATACAGTGGTTCGGGGGAAGATGAGCCCTCGTCTTCATTTTCTTCATGATATTCCCAAGAGTTACTTCGATCTGGCTTGGGAGTTGCAGCCTCTTCTAAGCGAATAATTTCTTTGAGTCTTAATGACTCAAGACGAGATGCTTCTTCCTGCTCTCTTATGCGAACCTCTAGTGAATCAACAGTTGCTCGTTCTTCTTCTTCTCTTATACGAATCTCTACTGAATCAACAGAGGCTCGTGTTGAGCTTGGCACCTCATCGGCGGCGTTTCGCAGTTCAATGGGTTCGTAGTTCTTTCTTCGTTTTTGCCTTGTTGGCGGCGCAATAGGTTTTAGCTTGCCATATATGACTTCGTCTTTTGCACGGCTGGCAGACGATGGAGGTGGTGGAGGCGGGAATTTAGGCATTGGCTTTGACAATTCGGCTGAGGTTCTATTATAATCATCTGCCAAATTGTTATTACTACTATGTTTGATAGTTTCTGAAGAGGAAGGCAGTTTAGCAGGGCGAGGAGGTGCATTCAATGACGTCAAAGATGTTGCATTAGTTGGTAATGACGATGATGTTGCATCATTGCCCATGGCATCTTCATAAGAAGGACAAGGATAGTCTTCATTCAATGATTGAACCTTTATACTTCGAGGAACCTCATACGAACCATCATCGACCACATCACCATCACTTGTCAAATCAACAACTCCGTTAGTCTTGTTAATGGGGCTACTAAACGAAATAGACTTAAAGACTGGATCATTTGGAGGAACTGTCTGAGGTCGCTCAATATCAAATTCTGCCGCAGATGTTTTCTTTTTGTCTTTTTTGGTCAAAGTAAAATTATTTCCAATAGTGTTGATCTTTTTTCCAACATTTTTCAAACGAAATGAAGCATCTGCACTTAAATTGTTGATAAGATCTTGGGATGTTTTGAAGTTTTTATCTAGCTTGTGTTTGGCACCTTTGGCTTTCATGGCAACTCGTTCACTTATCGATTCGGTGAGCAGTTTTGAAGTAGTTCCAATGGATTTCAGTAGATCACTGCAATTGAAGTAAAAACTCGATAAATATAGATGTGTTGGGGATTTGAAGTAAATAATAGGATTTCATAAAATCAGTTGTTAGTATTGGTAGGTGCATCGTGTAAAAGAATTGATGAAATTTGTTTGGTTGTGTGTGTTATATTATAGTGTTGTGTTAGTGTTTTATATTGTAATAAACTTTAAATCAAAAATGTACAATAAAAAAAAACTAAATTCAAATAAATTGTATTATTAACGAATGCCAAAAAAACTCGTCAACGGTTCCAGGTATCAGTGTAGTGACCATTAGATTGCGCGGTTCTTTTTACGGGTGATCGTACCTTCCAGGAACAGACACGGATAAAAGACGGAAAATATGACAAAACAGTCCACGAAACGATATACAACAAAACATTTTTTTCAAAACCCAGAAACCCATAGCTTTTTTTAAAGCCAAGACTCATCTTTTATTTAAAAAAAACATTTAATCAATTTTTTTAGAGAATGATTTTTTTAAATATTTTTTTAACTCAAATGAAAAGTATAGTTATTATATTATTTGTAAGTAGATTTTAAAAATTAAAGAACTCTGGCATTCTTTATCAAAAAAAAAACGTTTTCGTGAAAAAGAAGATTTGTCTTAATGGTGTTCCAACATTTGTACCATAATTTTTTCTTCTAAGAACATAACTTTTTCAAGAACTTTAGAAAATGTTAGGAAAAAAAATATTTTTTTCAGCGGCTAAACAAATGTGTTTAGCACCATAACCTGCCATATAGTACGTACAGTTGGTACTCAAAGCACAAAGTGTATGGTGGTCTTATTTTGCCTCTCCTATAATATTTTGATTTTTTTGTTGTGATCTTTGTATATTTAAATAGATGTGATGGAAATCAAAGAGGGCTTGAAGTTATGGTGCACTTCACATTTAGAAAATTTAAAACATTTTAAACATTTGTTGAGAAGAAATCACTTAGCCCGATTTTGTGCGGTTTCAAATTTTCAAAATTTGTCTTTTCTTATATTAAAATCAAATAACAAGTTAATATTTCAACTAAGAGTTTAATTTTAAAAAAAATGTTTAGATAGAACACCTCACCAACTTCTTTCAACTAATGAAACTAAACTAAAATCCTATTCCTAGAATACGAGTCTCCAAAGCCAAATCAGACCCCATATTTACAAATTCAAAATATTCATGAAACAATGCGAGTATATCAGAAATCACGATCACGATGTTTCAATAAAAAAAAAAAGAAGAAAAAAAAACTCTATAAGGAAACAAGTCTAAATTTGGATGTTCACCCCAAAAATTTAAATGTTTCACAAGTCACAACTGAATATCTTCTGCATAAGGGACGCGTGCCTATTGCCTATGGCTTCTTTGTGATAAAGCGACATGACGCAGGATAATGGGGAATTCGGATTGATGTTGAACCCATGACAAAGTTCTTATTTGTAAAGGGTGAGTTAAGGATTTGAAAAAAAAAATCGACTATGTGCCAATTTTTCAAATCATCGACTAAACGTGCTGTCAGAGGACGACATATCGTCCTCTTATGTTTAATCTTATGTTATCTATCTTATCTTATGTTTAATTGACTACAGAAAAATGTACTCATAGTATGTATTAAATATATGATTTAAAACAATGCAGGTATGTAAATATACAGGGTGTCCCAATGTCACCGGCCCAGATGAAAAGCATGGGTTCCTGAGACGATTTTAAGTCGAGAAACTTAGGACGTAATTTTATCGCTTTCGCTTCCTTTTCGACCTATAACGGTTTTTATGATTTTTTGTCGCGTTTCTTCAACTGCCTTTAACTTTGCCAAAATACAACCGATCCTAAAACTTTTTTCTATGCGGATAACGGATTTCCGCAATTTATTATCTACCCCTAAAAAAAGGGGAATAAACATGTTTATCCCCCTTTTTTTTACTTTGGTTGCATTTTTTTTTACAAAAATACGCATATTAGCATGAAAAATCATGAAAAACGTTATAAGTCGAAAAGGAAGCGAGAACGAGAAAATTGCCTCAAAAGATTTTCAACTTAAAACGACATCAAGAACCTATGGTTCTAGGCCGGTGACGTTGGGTATCCCATTATATTAGGATGGTTCTCATTTGGTTTTTTTTTTTTTTTTTTTTTTTTTTTTTAAATCAAGTTTTAAAAGCAGTTATAGTTAATAAATCTTTTATATTTTTTTGTCAAGTTTAATTTTCTAACTCCTCCCCAGTACTTCAATAAAATTTCTAACTTGCACACACGATGATTGTGATTCCATTTTGTCCTATTTACGGTTTTATCGAATATCAATAATTCACTTTAATTATGTAGGTACCTTTGTATATTATGGTTTACTATTTTTGTGGCGGAATTTACTTCAACCTACTTTGATTTTTTTTATCAAACCGCGGCTTACTCGTTGATAAGTAATTCTTTGATAACAATGATAAGATAAAAATGAGTAAAAATCACTTATGCCAATTTTTGTATAAAAACATTTTTTTTAAATTCTTAGATGGTTTGTTTTCTTCGTGATCTTTTTGATTACTAAATATGAGTTCCCTCTCAGTTCTTGATATTTTATTTTCAATTTTTAAGATTAAGGCCGTATGTAAATGCGCTAAAATTTTGGTTAAATATGATCCCAGTTAAATTTGATCCATTTTTATAGGGGTGAATAAAATTGAAGGGTTTTGCTGTGTCAATTGCATTAAATGGAATTTTTTAAAACATACATTTCCCATCGACGTTCCTTGCGTTAAGGAACCTATCCGAGACGGTGGATACCTTGATTTGTTGTTGCAATAGCTTTTTTAAGAAGGAATTACAACACAAACCTATCCAAATCGCTTTGGATATGATCTTGAACGCGGAAAATGGCAGTCATGATGAACCTAATATACCTGGACTGCTAGTAGATCGTCATTATCATTTGTTAAGCATGACAAACAAGACGTCATTTTCAACTTTTGGTTTGCATTAGAATAATTTTGCATTTTAGTGCGAATATGTTTCTGTATTCATTTTATGTATTCAAAATATTTGGAATAAGAATTTTGTGTTTCCTTTTTCAATAAAATACTCGGGATAAACCATTATTCTCGATTTATTATTTATTCCGAATGTTTGGAATGGATTTTTCAATCCATCTGAAGCGCGAAGTCAAAAGAATACCAATTCAAAAAACTCAATGCTCATGCGGTCCCCCATCTAAGTACTAACCGCGCCCGAAGATGCTTGATTTCGGTGATCGAACGATAACCTATTTTTGTTTTTTTTTTAAACCGATATTTTGAGAGGCGAGAACGATAAATGAAATCATGGTCGTCCTTTTTATCGATACCAACACGGGGAAGCATTTTAGATTGTCGCCTTTCAAGGGATGAATTTTCTTTCTCTGCATCATCTTCGCTGCTCGAAACACATGACGCCCAATTCTCTCAGAAGTAGGTAATTTGCACGAAACATTATTTATTTTATTATTTCAATTAAAACAGAGCTCTTTTTTATTTGATTATTATTTATTTTAAGATTTTTTCCTTTCGAAGTCAAAAGCGTAAAGTTTACACAACTAAATATCATGAATGAATAAATAGAAATGATGAAAACTCCCAAGTTAACTCACTTACTTCTACTATTTCGTTGATCAACTCTACAGTTGAAAATCTAAAGTTGAAAACGTCAACTTCGAGTGAATAAAAACTATTTTTCAAGTTGACTGTAAAAATTCCAAACTTTTAACGCAATTGACACACGGCCTAAATATCAAAAACTGACCTAAGACCCACTAGAGAAAACTCTTAGTTTTTTAAATAGTAAATCGATTTATCTAATTATTTATGAAAGCAAGTTCATACGATCCAGTGGTACTCTTTTTATATATCTTAGAGAAAAACCATCAACTTTCATTACTTCTTCATTCTGTTAAACCAAAGCGCATACAAACGTACGCAATGTTTCTATTTTTGTTCGTAATGTTTTTTTTTTTTTGAAGATGACATAAAAGTACGACTAGGAGTTAGACAAGCATAATTGTTTATTATACGAGTGCCGACAACTAGGTGGAGATCAGGAACAGTACCTATCTACCCTAGTAAAAATAAGTAAGAGTGCGACATTATTTTCTATCTAAAAATAGAGAAGTAAATATTCATAAATATAGAGTTTAGAGTACAACAAAATGTTTATTTTAATACAAAGGAAGGAAGTTATGACTCATTTCTCACCTATACAATTTATTTAGTTGCTCTATAGGGCAAGTATTTGAATTCGAGGTTTAAATCAAAACTGACATTACAAAAAAACATTACATTACATAAAGGAAAAGTCCAAAAATGTGATATTCGATAAGATGTCCGAAGGTCTGTTTGTCAGCGCGTGCTGATGCACATATATCGAGTAAGAGCTTAAACAATTTGACGGATTTGCTTCAAATTTTGTGTGTCACATTAAAAATATGTGATTCTATATTATAGGAGACATTTAAATTATTATCTTAGCTCATCTAGTCCGGTTAAGTTTATCGAAAGCGGCTTTAACGATTTTGATTAAACGTCGTACTTTAGGTACTTTTAAGTTAGCCAACAAATACTGCATTAAATAATGGAAACCACGCCTGTAGAAGTTAGTCAAGTTGACACACTACTGCAACAAGGAATAAACCAATGTACTGTGTCCCGTCAGCTCGGTCTAAGCAGAACTTGCATATCAAAGATCTACGGAAGGTTTAGACAAACTCGTAGGTTAGTTCACTATGCAATACAATTGGGAAGTTGAGCAATGTAGGCGATTTACCGATGACGCCCGGGCGTCAAAATAAAATTGACGAGCGGGCGTCAAAAAAAATTGACGTGCGGGCGTCAAAAAAATTGACGTGCGGGCGTCAAAAAAATTGACGCGCGGGCATCAAAAAAAATTGACGCGCGGGCGTAAAAAAAAATTGACGCGCGGGCGTCAAAATAAAATTGACGCGCGGGCGTCAAAAAAATTGACGCGCGGGCGTCAAAAAAAAATTGACGCCCGGGCGGAAAAAAAATTGACGCGCGGGCGTCAAAAAAAATTGACGCGCGGGCTTCAAGAAAATTGACGCCCGGGCGTCTAAATAAAATTGACGCGCGGGCGTCAAAGAAATTGACACGCGGGCGTCAAAAAAAATTGACGCCCGGGCGTAAAAAAAATTGACGCGCGGGCGTCAAAAAAAAATTGACGCGTGAGCGTCAAAAAAATTGACGCCCGGGCGTCAAAATTAAATTGACGCGCGGGCGTAAAAAAAAATTGACGCGCGGGCGTCAAAAAAAAATTGACGCGTGGGCGTCAAAAAAATTGACGCCCGAGCGTCAAAATGAAATTGACGCGCGGGCGTCAAAATGAAATTGACGCGCGGGCGTCAAAATGAAATTGACGCGCGGGCGTCAAAAAAATTGACGCGCGGGCGTCAAAAAAAATTGACGCACGGGCGTCAAAAAAAATTGACGCCCGGGCGTAAAAAAAATTGACGCCCGGGCGTAAAAAAAAATTGACGCGCGGGCGTCAAAAAAAAATTGACGCGTGGGCGTCAAAAAAATTGACGCCCGGGCGTCAAAATGAAATTGACGCGCGGGCGTCAAAAAAAATTGACGCGCGGGCGTCAAAAAAATTAACGCCCGGGCGTCAAAATAAAATTGACGCGCGGGCGTCAAAAAAATTGACGCGCGGGCGTCAAAAAAAATTGACGCGCGGGCGTCAAAAAAATTGACGCGCGGGCGTCAAAAAAAATTGACGCGCGGGCGTCAAAAAAAATTGACGCCCGGGCGTAAAAAAAATTGACGCGCGGGCGTCAAAAAAAATTGACGCGTGGGCGTCAAAAAAAAATTGACGCGCGGGCGTCAAAAAAAATTGACGCCCGGGCGTATAAAAAAATTGACGCGCGGGCGTCAAAAAAAAATTGACGCGTGGGCGTCAAAAAAATTGACGCCCGGGCGTCAAAATGAAATTGACGCGCGGGCGTCAAAAAAAAATTGACGCCCGGGCGTCAAAAAAAAAATTGACGCCCGGGCGTCAAAATAAAATTGACGCGCGGGCGTCAAAAAAATTGACGCGTGGGCGTCAAAATGAAATTGACGCGCGGGCGTCAAAAAAAATTGACGCCCGGGCGTCAAAAAAAAAATTGACGCGTGGGCGTCAAAATAAAATTGACGCGCGGGCGTCAAAAAAAATTGACGCGCGGGCGTCAAAATAAAATTGACGCGCGGGCGTCAAAATGAAATTGACGCGCGGGCGTCAAAAAAAATTGACGCGCGGGCGTCAAAAAAAAAATTGACGCCCGGGCGTCAAAATAAAATTGACGCGCGGGCGTCAAAAAAGTTGACGCCCAGGCGTCAAAAAAATTGACGCGTGGGCGTCAAAATGAAATTGACGCGCGGGCGTCAAAAAAAATTGACGCGCGGGCGTCAAAAAAATTGACGCCCGGGCGTCAAAATAAAATTGACGCGCGGGCGTCAAAAAAGTTGACGCCCAGGCGTCAAAAAAAATTGACGCGCGGGCGTCAAAAAAATTGACGCCCGGGCGTCAAAATAAAATTGACGCGCGGGCGTCAAAAAAGTTGACGCGCGGGCGTCAAAAAAAATTGACGCCCGGGCGTCAAAATGAAATTGACGCGCGGGCGTCAAAATGAAATTGACGCGCGGGCGTCAAAAAAAATTGACGCGCGGGCGTCAAAAAAAATTGACGCCCGGGCGTAAAAAAAAATTGACGCGTGGGCGTCAAAATGAAATTGACGCGCGGGCGTCAAAAAAAATTGACGCGCGGGCGTCAAAAAAAAATTGACGTCCGGGCGTCAAAAAAAAATTGACGCGTGGGCGTCAAAATAAAATTGACGCACGGGCGTCAAAAAAATTGACGCGTGGGATATCTCGAAAACTAACCAATGGATTTTTATGATTTTACCCTTAATTTAAAGTTTTAAGTTCAAGCTTTAAAACGAGCCTATAAACAATTAATTAAAGATATTGTATCCTTAGGGATTGTTGTTTTTAGAAGGCAAACTTCAGTGATTCTGTTTTTTTGCTGAACTATTACTATACACCCTTAATGTCTAGCTACATTCTAGTTGTTAGCTGCAAGTCCAAGTTAGTGCAATCTAGTCGTTACATTGTATTTTATTTGGATTTAAAAAAATGTTTTATTTTTATTTCATAATTTAAGAAAAGTTACGATTTTTCCTCCAAACACAAATATGCAAGTTACTAAGTTGTATAATAATTTAAAGGCAATATCAATTAATTTTTAAGTTTTTTAATTTATATCGGTTTAGTCGACACTTAGAAAATCCAGAATAAAACAATATATGTAAGGTGCTTTTTAAAACAGTTTCTGTAAAATACCCGGCTGGAAAAATGCCAAGTTTCTGTCTAGTTTGGCCAAGGCCCTGGTAAGTTTTCAGTGGGGAAAACCTAGACAAGGATAACTTGTCAGATACTTGGAAAGCCCTTGCTGAATTACAGTACCAACAATTTAGACGACGCAAACTTTTCAATCACTCGTGCAGCCCTCCCTAGTAAGAACTTGTTAAACATGATTCGGTACCCCATAAGGAATGTCTCTGTACTCTTAAAACAAACAAAATTTCAGTATTAAACGAGACTTTTTTCTCTCTTTCCTTTGTGTTATTTTTTATATCACATACAGTGGGTATCGCATTGGACTGACAAGCAGAAGATCACGGAATCAGGTCCCACATAAGCCTACTTTTATTTTTTTTTTTTTCCTGATGAAGCAAAAGGGTTCACCGGGGCCCTTGTTATAGCCTTTGCTAACCCTTGCTAGCCCCTTGCGAGAATCTATGTTAAGCTCTCTAGTGCCTTGTTGAAAACTAGATTGTTTTTCTGCGCGGGTAGTTTATGTATTGAATTAAATTTGATTTTCATTAAGGTTACTATAAGTTTTTGTTCTACGAAAATTTTAAAAAATGTTAAAAAACCATCAAACGTCAGAATAAAAAAAAATATATCAATACTTTTTCGAAATATCGAATTTTCAAAAGTAAAAAAACTGTTTATTTTGAAAAAACCTAAAAAACTAAAGTCTTAGATCATAAAACTCCTTACTTTTTGTAAAGAATAATAGATTTTGAGAAAAAAAAACCTGCACAAAGGTGCACTCTACCCCAGTGCGGCGATGGTGGAGACGATATTATGCATTAAAATAGAAAACAATACTTTATCTTCAGAACTGATATCAATTAATACTGGATTTACATGTATCTTCGTCTGCAAATGTGAAGAAAAGTAGAGCGAGACGGATGTATGCCAAAAAACCGAGCGTGTGAAAGAAGATGAACATTTCCGTCTTCATATCTACATTATGGCACTTCCTATAATCTGCATGCATGAAGGTGTTCTTTTTGGTGTTATCGCTCCGTCTAACAAATGTAAATTTTATATTTTGCAGATGTCAGACGAAGATATCTGTAAATCCGCTATAACATGTCTTTAATCAATTCCTTTATAAATAAAAGCGTATACAACAAATCACACTTAGATACTGCTAGTCAACATTTTCGAACGCTAAACTTATCATAGCGAACTTTTGCTGAGTTAAAATAAAAATATATTTATAAAAGGTTCAAGCTTAATTTCAATTTCACACGTACGAACAACTTAGCATATTTTAGGAATCCGAGACCAAACCGTTCATTTTTTTTTCTAAAATTCGACTTAACAGTATTTTACTAGAGGTGAAGTCCTTTTCTGAGAACCATTCTGTTTATTTTTTTTAAACGTGTCTATACCTTACCTACATACATAATTATGTACATACATGAACGTACGTGTTTTCCTCAAAATTAATTTATAAGCTTGCGTAAATTGAAAACAAAACTAAAGCATTATGAGTAGGTGAAGATATGCAGGCTAAATAAAAATAAATTGATTGCAAGGCATATAAAATAAGCAAAACCAAACAATATGGAATATACACTGCTCTTCAACTGATTTGATACAAGTTTCTTGTAACCAAAACAATTATTTGGCTTGTATATTTAAAATCACGTCTATTATTAAAACTTTTTCCTTTATATCTTAAAATTTTGAGTTTCAAAAAATAATTTTTCAAAAACTGTTCACTAAAACAACTTTATTTAAAAATAAAATAAAATAAGAGATTTTTGGCTGTATAAAAAGGTATAACAGGATATTCTGAGTGTTACCGTTGTTTTTTAACAAATGTTTGTCTGTTTTGAGTGAATTTTTTAGAAAATTTCATTTCTGCTTAAGCGAGGGGCGATAGACCCACCCCTCTTGCACGATTTTTGTATTGTCGTGACCCAACCAACATGTTCCAGCTTTCTGTCACACCTTAAGTGAATCGCCCTGTAAATTTGAAATGATTTATATAGGAACTAAATATTTTAACATTCTGTTGAGTAGAACCCAAACCAGCTAGAGACAATATAAAATATCCCAATACCTTCTACACAATTATCATAGATGCTTGTGGCTTACAAAAAAGTATCAACTTTGCTTGGAATCAAAACTTGAACCTAATCAATTGAAGAGCAGTGTAAATATTTTCAATTATCGTCAATAAGTATATTCAAATTTTCCATCGCAACAGCACAATTCACAAACATATTTGGATTTAGAACATCGCAATTTTCCCCAGAAAAATTTAAAAAATTTATTCAAAAACATCGTTGGATGCACTTTAGATATACATGGGTACTTAAAAAAAAAAAAAAAAAACAATAAATAAAATATACAACGTATGATTTTTTTTTATAAAAATGAGAAAAGGAGAAAATTAAAACAAAAAAACGAATATGCTTTACTTTGGATCGCTGCTGTCGCTTGAATCTGATGGATGTGTTGGAGGAAGAAGTGATGGTGATGGTACATACCCGGGCCGTGGTGATTTAAATTTCGAAGTTTCACTGCTGCCAGTAGCAGTGGAATCTTCCATTGACGAATTAAGTGTCGTACTCGAGGATGACTTCATGCCCTTCGAGATCTCAAACATAGAATCATTCATTTCGCCGGATGCAAAACTTGACTCACTTCCAATGGAATAACGAGATGGTCTCACCACATCTAAATAAGTCTTTGGTGGTATATCTGGAGCTCTGCGTTTTACCGGTGTTTCTTTGCTGGTAGCACCTGATGATGTTGTGGGCCGTGCCAATTCAGAAACATTTTCATACACCTCGTTGCTAACGGCATTGTTTTCACTATTCAGCGGTTTTCGCGGAGCTGGAACGGGTGTTTTTGGTTCGGCAGTTGTTATTATTATTTGTTCTTGCTTGATAGGCGGCTCTGGAATATTTTGATTTTCATCTTCCTTTTCATGGGGTTTGATTAATTCAGTTAACGTGACTCCTTCTTCTATGGGAGTCTCCGATGTTAAGGCATCTGATGGCACATGGAAGACTATGTTATTAGGTGGACATTTATCAATAATTACAGCCTTGACTTGGCTGTTTTCTAAATTTATATTCAAGTTCTTGTCGATATGATCGATGGTGACATTTTCGTATTCACTTTTTCGTATTTCCGGTACATAGCGACGTGGCATCGGAACTGGCCTTTTTCCCTGGTCCTCCATAATGTTCATCTAAAAGAAAATGAAAAATATTGTCATTCAATTATTGGTTATAGTATTGACAGTTACTTATAAAATAAGTTATACATTAATTTATTACGTAGGGTAGAGTGGGGTGCTTAAAACAATACAGCATATTATTTTGGTAAAAATGTCGCTTTGAATGTACTCCATCTGGAATTTTATTTCAATACTAGCGGAAACACCCGGCGTTGCCCGGGTCCCTTTTGTTAAAGGATAGTTTGTTAACAAATCTTGAAAAAAAAATTTCCCGTGGAAAATAGTTTTCCTTGAAAAAATTTCTGCTATCGTGAATATCTCTGAAATAAATTCGATGAATTGACCGCCCAATTCACCAGGAAAACTTATTTCCGACATCAATAAATTTTCAACATCATTCATGTTCTCAATTTTCAAAGGATAGAAATATTATGCAAATGTTAATTATTATTAATTAAAAAGATTAACTATATATTCAAGTACTCCTAAATATCTATGCTAAAGACAATTACTTGTAAGAAAATATTTGAAACATTTGTATGGTTTGCTTCGCGCCACCAACTATCAACTGTCAAAGCAAAAGGTGTGATTTTTCGGATTTTTGACATTTCACCACCATCACTGTCAACTGTCAAGTGCGATTTTTGATTTCCACCGGACTTAGAGTGCAAAATCCACCTCCTAAATCGATTGGCGCTCTCAGATCTTGACATTTCGACACCTGTCAAATTGAAAAGTGAAATTTCTTATTTTCTGTTGGTGCTAAAGTGCTGGCCGAGACATAAGGTAATAACACCCTCCTTAATCGATTGGTGCCCTTAGATTTTGACATTTCGACACACGACCTGCAACGCACAGAAAAGAGGTGCTGTAATACGGCGGTTTTTGCTCTTATAGCATTGCTGTTACCATTTTTGTTATCATTGTAAATGACTTACTCTACGGAGCGAATGTTTCTCACTGATTTGGGAGATTGTGAAAGTATTCGACGTGTTGATTTCAACATAACTAAATTTTCACCGACCATGTAAATCAAACATTATTGGTTAAGGTTTTACCTTCCACCACAATCCAATCAACAACCAGGCATTTTTACTTACTTGAGAATTATATCATGCCATTCATTAGCCTTTCATCACTACATTCTAACATTCACTTACACATTCAACAAAAACCAGGCAAAAAACTCATACGCACATGAAACGTCAAATCTCATAGCTAAGCTTTGTACAACGCTCATGTCTTGTTTAAAAAGTTATATTTTTCGCCATGTCGGTCGCTCCATGTGGATGTGGACATAGATTTTTTGGACTCCATTGGATTTTTTCTGGACATGTTCATAATCCTGCCATCTGTTTAATCGAATCAGTCTTTAAAATTGTATGGTTGTCTATTAATAGTTTGTATGTATTTAAATAGTGAGACAACGACCTTTCCAAAGACATCTAAGTTCTGAAATTCAGATAAGTACTTTCCGATTTATATCCCATTTTATGCAGATAAATTGACAATTTTAAAATTTTTCCTGGATTTTATCTGTAAAAAATATTTGTAATGTAAAATTTTAATATTTGAAATTATTTTGTGAAGCTTGTGAGCAACGCAGTTATGTTTTGTATCCATGATCCATTTTGCATTTTTTTTGGTAAATAAATCAATAAAGCTAATTCTGGAGTGGCTTGTGTTGAAATGATCATTAATATTTATCAACAATATTTTAGAAGAGAATTAGAGCAATTGGTGTGTTCGTTTTGTTTTTCAAAATGTACCAATTTTGTATTAACTTTTGCATTTAAAGTACCAAAAATAGAATTCATTTTTCACTAAATCACATTTTTAGTATGAATTTTTTTAAAGATTGTGCAAACATTTTAACACACAAAATTAGATTATAAATTTATACCGTAGTCTATATCATTTGTTAGTATCATTTGTTATGAACTATCAGGCATTACTAAAGTTTGAAGCCTCTAAATTTGGCTAAATGGAGCTTTATTGTGATTTATTAAATTGCCCCTACTTTATTTCCCTTTAGAGTAACAAATATAAAATGTATAACATATTTGTAGAAGAATGTACCACCTATAATTGTGTGTCATTTTTCATTAACTTTTAACAATTTTCTAAGTAAATAGACTCAAAATGTATGAATTTTTCGCATTATGGCAAATTCTTTCTCTTTTAACAATTTATTTTGTCAATGTCTGTCAAGTTAGCATTACCACTTCAAAATTTCAGGAATCTAATAATTGAATTAATTGTCGTGAATTTGTCGTGCAACAAAAAATTTGTACCACTTGTTTTTTCCGAGAAAAAATTAAAAAAAAACCCTAACCCTCTAAAATCGCATTTTTTTCAATAAATTTGGGACTACCATACCAAAACTTTTTTCTTAGAAGACTTAAAAAAATGTATCCAAACAATTGTCGTAAGACGTCCTTAGATAAGTTACGTACTCAAATAATTTTTCGTGCCCTTTTTTCTCAAAAAAAATCACCTTTTTATGACTAAACCCCCTAAAATCACATTTTCATATACAATCAAGCACTTCCATACCAAAACTTTTTTCCTAGAAGATTTTTTGAAAAAAAAATTGTATCCAAACAATTGTTGTAAGACGTCCTTAGATAAGTTACGTACACAAATAATTTGTCGTGCCCTTTTTTCTCAAAAAAAATCACCTTTTTATGACTAAAACCCATAAAATCGCATTTTTTCATAAAATCTAGCACTACCATACCAAAACTTTTTTCCTCGAAGATTTTTTGAAAAAAAATGTATCCAAACAATTGTCGTAAGACGTCCTAAGATAAGTAACGTACTCAAATAATTTGTCGTGCCCTTTTTTTTTCAAAAAATCTTCTAGGAAAAAAGTTTTGGTATGGTAGTGCTAGATTTTATGAAAAAATGCGATTTTAGAGGGTAAGGTTTTTTTTATTTTTTCTCAGAAAATACAAGTGGTACAAAATTTTTTGTTTCACAACAAATTTACGACAAATTCACGACAATTATTTGCATCTTTTTTTTAGAATTTTTTTTGAGGGTGGGTAATGCTAACTTGACTGTCAAGTTAGCATTACCAAGGGTTATTTTTAAAAAAAAAGTTCGGTCAAAATTTTTTCTTTCACGACAAATTTACGACAAATTCACGACATTTAACTGCATCTTCATTTTTTTTTTAGAATTTTTTTTGAGGAAGGGTAATGCTAACTTGACTGTCAAGTTAGTATTACCCAGGGTTCACGACAGTTAATCCAATTATTAGATTCCTGAAATTTTGAAGTGGTAATGCTAACTTGACAGACATATTTTGTCATGAAAGTGACTTATTTTTTATTTTTATAATTTTCTATGTCTTACAACCTTTCATTTGATACCTTATTTATAAATATCGAAAAAGTATTACTCATGTTATGGCCATTTACAGGTATTTTATGTATATTTTAGCAAAAAGAAAAAATTTTATCGACCAATGACTGGATTTTTGCAAAATGTTTCTTTCAGTTATGTTTAAAAATCCATATTAAAGCTTTTGGTTATCGTAGAAATATGTTTTATATACCAAAATAATTGTTGATTCGTATAGATTATTACAAAATTTAAATTTTGATAATCGGTGAAATACAAAGTAACAATATTCACTATTTAGTCAAAATAATGCTATTTTATCTGTTTAAGCGTATTAGTCTTTAAAATTGTATGGACGTCTATTAATGTTTTGTATGTATTTAAATAGTGAGACAATGACCTTTCCATCGACATCTAAATTTTGAAATTCGTATTAGTACTTTTCGATTTTTAGCCAATTTTATGCAGACAAATTGACAGTTTTAAATTTTATTCTGGATTTTATCTGTAAAAAATATTTCTAATGTAAAATTTGAATATTTGAAATTATTTTGTGAAGCTTGTGAGCAACGCACAGTTATGTTTTATATATCAAAATGTTCACGATTTATAATTTTTAAATTCGAAAATATTTTATGGGCGTGGTGAAATTATAAAAATAAAATTCGTCGAAAAAGCATGATTTTTTGGTAAATAAATCAATAAAACTAATTTTAGAGTGGCTTTTGTTGAAATAATCACTTAACATTTATTAGCAATACTTAAGAAGAGTATTAGAGCAATTGGCGTGTTGGTTTTGTTTTTCAAAATTCACCAATTTTTTAATAACTTTTGCATTTAAAGTACCAAAAATTGAACTGATTTTTCACTAAATCACATTTTTAGTATGATTTTTTTTTAAGATTTTGCAAAAATTTTTAAACAGAAATTTATGTTATAAATTTTTACCTCAAATTCATGTATCATTTGTTATGAACTATTAAGTATTACTCAAGTTTGAAACCTCTTAATTTGGCTACATGGAGCTTTTTTGTGATTTATTTTATTAAATTGCCCCTACTTTTTTCCCGTTAGATTTACAAATACAAAATTATCACATATTTGTAGAAGAAAGTTACACCTATAAATGTGCATCATTAGTTTTTTTTAAATATATAAATTTTTGGTTTACATTTGAATTTAAAGAACGAAAAAATAAGTTCATTTTTCATTAAATCGCATTTTTAATACACATTTTTTTAATATTTTGCAATAATTTTTTACAAAAATTCAAGTTATAAATTTCTATTTAAATTGCATGTATCATTTATTATGAACTATTCAGGTTTGCTCAATTTTGAAACCTCTAAAGTTGTCTAAAGTTGTCCGTTAGATTTAGAAATACAAAATTATTATACAAGTTCCTAGGACATATAGCTATAATTCATTAGTACATTGCAAACCTCTACGACTGTTAATTAAAAAGATATTAATAAGAAACCAAAAAAAACAAATTTCATATAGGCAACATTTTTCTTATTATTGTTAAAGATTTTCTAAAAAAATTTAAATTTATTTATTTTTAAGAAGCCATCTATCGGATAGCAGGGGGATGCCATAAAAAAAAGTTAGTATTTTTATTGTTTTGTTGTTAGTTTGGACACCCATACAGCCAAACTGACAAGAGAACAAAAAAAGACTTTTATATATTAGTTTAGATGTGTCGATTTATTGGATTCAATTCGAGTTATCTGTTAGGCTAAGTAAAAATGATTTTATAGAATGAAAAGGTTTATTTATTAAATATTAAAGAAAAGTGTTCTGTATTTGCTTATTTCTAGCGCAGTATGTTGGACACATCGATTCGCAGTTTTCGGAATTAAAAATTTTATGTTTTTTTTAGATGTTGAGTTAACTTTACTCGGATTGGGTACGATATGTCGACTCCATAAAATCGACTTTCATAATTTGACAAAAAGAAAATATCGACTGGTTAAAAACCTACTGATCAAAATATCAACAAAAAATCGTGATCAATGTTTTTAAAAATGTCGATTGCAAAATGTCGACTTTCAAAATTTCGACAGTAATCGACATTTTAACCATCGAGATTTTGATAGTGGACATTTTAACAGTCGACATTTTAACGGTCGACATTATATATATAATTTTGTTACAGTCAAGTCGAGATTTTATCGTGTCGACAATTTTTAAGTCGATCAAAAATTCGGCAAATATAAATTTCAAATATCAAAAACATTCAATAAAACTAGTCATTTTGACCAGTCAAAATTCTTTTATTCGTACGTAACTCACTTCACCCTAAATCTCCTATAAACAATTAAAGAATTTGAAATCAATTGATATACATTTCTATAATTATTTTTGGTACCCTATATATAGGTAGATGTAATACATTTAGGGTAGGTAGGTTTCTACTCGTATAAATATATGAAACACACATTTATATGAGTATATATATACGTACGTATAAGTACTTATATAATGATGCATGATGTCAACGCTGCCTGATGAGAATCGATATATTTTATTGGCGTTTGCTTCATGATAAATTATGTTCCTACATACATACATATGTACATATATCTACTGGACGACTTATGAAATGAAATTGAGAGTAATAAAGAAAAAGGCTTAAAACTTTCTTCGAAATGAAAACTAGATATATACAAAATACCAACCTACTCATATGACACCCATTTCATTTTATTTCCATTTTATTTTTGCACTTCGCATCTTTATTTTTTTTTTTTTTTTTTTTTAAGAAAAAAAATTTTTTGTGTGCTGAGTTTGCTAATTTACTTTCACTTTGCTTGGAAATAAGGTTTTGTTATAAACTTTACGTTATTGATGGAATACCATTTGGATTAATATATGTACATAATGTGTTGGTAGTTATATAATGTAGATTTAAAGGCAGAAAAAAGAATGAATGAATTTTTTTTAAGCCGTTAATCTTCAAAACAATATTGTTTTTCAGAAATCTTTCAGTGATGATTATGAATAATTAAGAATCCACTTGGAATAGCTTAGTTAAAACTTGGTAACATTTTTATCCATAAACAACAATAAAACTAATATTGGGAATAATTTGAGCCAGCATATACATTTTTAAAAGACTGAACACTGAGGACTGATATTATATTTTCGGAAAAGCTTTCCTGTTTCGAAAGATCAATAATTGCGATGGGTCCACTTGGAGGAAGATGATGGGAAACGCAAAAAGGTGGTGTTAAAGGTCTCTAGCAAAATGGTAAACATTTTGTTTAAAATGATATAATAAATATATAATATTTATAACGTAATTTTTAAAAAAATAATTTGTTTAATTTTTTATTCAAAAATGTTCGAAACTTTACCATTTTTTACATCGCAATATCTGGCAACTGATGCGTTATGCGGAAAAAAGTGTGATAATGTTCCCCTGGGGAATATTAAAATCTGCAAAACAGGAATAAAATATTTTCCCAAAAATTCGTCATTAAAGAGTAAAGTGCCAAAAACCGGTATTTTCTACTTCAGGTGTTTTTTTTTTAAGAATGATATCAAACAAATTATGGCTTCTTGTAAAAAAAAACTGTTAATGCATGCTTATACATTATTACATAAAGTATAACATTTTGTTTATATAATTTTCCGATTAAGCTTACGGTTAAAAAGATATATGCGAAAACCCGTTTTTTTTTGACAGTTAACACTAGAAGTAGCAATATCTCCCGACTTATGACTCGT
Organism: Melangyna quadrimaculata; assembly: GCA_949320155.1. Taxonomy (NCBI): domain Eukaryota; kingdom Metazoa; phylum Arthropoda; class Insecta; order Diptera; family Syrphidae; genus Melangyna; species Melangyna quadrimaculata. Next base: position 34,247,330 of record OX439484.1, on the reverse strand, counting down.
ATGGAAAAAGTGTCATATTTTTTTTAAGAGAATATCATGATATTTAAACTGAGCGTTAGATTTTTTTTCGACAACTTGTGCTTTTAAGCGTAAAAATTAAAAAAAAAAAACAGAAATTTGAACTTCTTGTCAAACTTTTAAAAAAATTATATCTTTAAAACGGTTGTTTTTAAGAAAAAAAAAAAAAATAATAATGTTTTCTTGTAGGGATTCACATGATGTACAAGCTTTGTATTCAGATGTTTTCAAAAATTTGAACCGTTTAGGAGTAATACGTGAAAAACGACCATTTTCGACATTTTTTTTTTTTTTTTTTGAAATGTCGATATCTTCTTAACGGGGGGTCGTAAGAAAAAAATTGTCAAAACTTTTTTTTTCGCATGACATAATATACAATTTTTGGATAGCATTTACCGTTTCCGAGTTTTATGCGAAAAACTGATGTTTTCGACATTTAACCTTGAATAACTATTGACGCACACACGATTGGGTAATGGATTTTGGCGACAGTATTTCTTATGCCAAAATAAAGACAATTGAATTATTGCAGATTGGCCATTTTTGTTTAACATTTTGCCTGGGCTAAAACTATCTCCTTTCGATTCTAATGGAAACCGAGGATAAACAATTTGTCTAGATTTTTTTTAAACCAATAGATGACCTGGTCAAGTAAAAACATGGGCAACACAATGTAAGAAAATAGGTACAGCAAACATACATACATGTCTGCCAACTGCAAACATTTCAAACAAAGTGATGAATGATTGCTTTAAGACTTTCAATTGAATATGGTGACGTTATTTATTCTTTGTTTTATAAATTCTCATATTAACTTTCAAAAGCCTGTCACACCAATACAATAGAATTGCATGTAGCCATTAAATATGAACAATGACAACACCTTGGACACAATTTTTTTTTATAGATATTATTGGGTTCCGATTATAATACGAGTGAAAATGAAAAAAATAAGACATATAGTTGTTGAAGGAAAAAATTTAAACAGCTATGGAAAATGTCAAAAGTCAAAAGATAAATGTAATATTAGCTGCATTTTATTATTCCCTCGAGCAATAAAGAATAATTTTGGCCCAGCCGAAGATATGATAGCAGATGTTTTAACAGAACCTTTACAAAATGTTAAGTTTGGAAAATTTTGAAAATTACTTGGATCATTAAATTTTGTAGAAAACTTAGTTATACAAAAAGAAGTAGGTTGAAATACTTTAACAATAACTACTTAACGATATTATAGAAAACTTGTGTATTCATGTTTAAATTATAAAAGCAATCGTTTATATTGCTTTGCTATACTCAGCTGACATGTCTTGCATTATGGTCCAATTTGCCTTACCTTAGGGTGAGAAGGAATTCCACAAAATTTAAAGTGAAATAAATTCTTTCCCTTAGTGAATCAAATCCACTATAAGTGCAGCAGATTCCCACTAAAAGTGAATCAAATCCACTATAAGTGAAGCTGACTCTCACTAAAAGTGAAATAAATTCCCATCTGGAGCAGATTCTCGTGGAATTATTTCAATGCATCACGACATACACCTTAAACAGTCTTGTCTTTTTTTATAAAAGGGCAACATGAAAATACAAAAATACATAGTTTAAAAAAAAACATTAATTAAATCCCTGACCTCACTTTTGGATCAAGCATAATCAATACTGAATTAGCTTAAGCCAGATGTGTACCTACACAAATAGGCAAATTCATTCACACATATTTTGGACTTGAATAGAAAGTGTACTGTGTACATTTCACGCTAGTGAGCGGAGCGGGTAAAACGTATTTTGAGAATTAATTTTTGTTCACAGGTTTTATTCAGTATGACCTTGTGATGACCATGAAATTTGTATTTTATGTAATTTGTACGTATTGTTAGCGTAATACTTATGAGTAGTGATTATACAGGGTGATTTGATTCGCATAAGATGCGACAAAAGTGGAGAGCGTGTAGGTTGGGTCGGGACCGTTATTTTAGTCGCTAAAAAAAATTGATTCAGCGGTCAAGGCAGCAGCCAAAGCTCCATCCAACGCACGGCGAGAATTGCGAAACCCACTTTTTTTTGTCTACCTACCATATTTTCGTAATCTAAAGTATGTAGTTGCGCTTCTGCCAGCGCCGCAATACAATAAATTTTGTTCTCTATTTCTTAAAAATATTGAGTTTAAAATATTTTCATTTTTAAATACTAGCCATAAAAATTCAGTTTTTCTGTGAGTCTTATCTTCGAATTATGTAGCTATTGGGACAAAACAATGATGACCCTGAATTTAGTACTCTAATTTTATTTATTTATTGTTTTTTAATTTTTAAATTTGTTTGGCAAATTCTATTAATGATTTTCATATAAGATCTTTAAAGAATGGTGTCAACATTTTTAAGAAAACTTCATTTAATGGTGCAAAATTTATTTATAGCGCCACATAATAAGATTTATTAAATCATCAACTATATATTTTCATCTTTAATGTTTGATTTAATAATTACCTTTAACCAAGGAACCACTTTCCCTTATATCATTTGTTGCCAGTATAGTGCACATCATCAACAACTTCATAGTCATTAAAATAATTCGGTAACCCTTTACTCGCATTTAACTATATAGATACTGCTATCAAATTTACCGATCTTGAACTGTTAACACACATTTGGTAGCCAACAGTGTGTGGAAAGTAGATTCCAACAGACTATGACAAATCTTTGCCATCATTCGTATACAATAATACTTAACTATAGAAATTATTTTAATTAATCATAAGATATTCATACAAAAAAAAAACTTCCAAGGCGTCTCCTTACTTTCACGCGTCATGTAAGTACTGCTATAATGAATTTTAGATATTTATTTAAAATTGTTCGAAAAGTTCATTCATCTTTCAGAGTAAGTAGGTAGTTTTCTTTCTGGGCAAATAAAATTAAGTTCATTGTTGTACACAATAACACACTCATAATATAAACAAGATCGAGAGTCTACTGTGACACATTCCACATAAACATAACGACCGACCGACCGGTTGGTTATCAATTGAGTATAACTGCAATTAGAGCAGCCTTTCTTCAGTGGGCTGAATTAAGAAGTGCTTGAAGCGCATTCAACCAAAAAGGGAGCTCATTTTAGCTCTAAAGATCGAACAATTGTAAGCTTGGCATAATTTGTCAACTGTCAAAAAACAGGGCAACTTCTCTAGACGTTAAGTTAGTTCCATGTTGTCTTGGTTTTAACAAATATAATCGGTTTTGATGATACGGTAAAAATAAGGATTAGGTATATTAAACTCTTTATTTCCATTTATTTTTTAAAATCTAAATTTGCAGTTTTTAAGGACACCTAATTTTAACAGTTCTACAACCAGAACTACATTCTTGAGTTTTACCAATTTCTGACATGTATGTAGCTAAAAATAAGTTGGAGTAACGTCAAACTGAGATTTAAATAAAGCGCTAAATACCTTCAAGCCAGCCCTGTTGTATAGTCAACTGGCAATCAACTCGGACTGGACGTAATTATGTCGAGTGTGTATCATCTCTATACTAGAATTCATTTTTTTTTTTTAATTCAACAACGACGTACTTTAGACTTTACTTAGCCCTCGTATGGATTAAAATGACTCATACACATTACATTTTGTTTGTTTGTTTAGGTTAAACGAACACAACTATAAAATGCTTATTTTTCTTTGTTTATTAGTTGAATAGCTTATCCGCTTGATTATTCGTCATTTTATATTGCAAAATACTTAAAATTTGATAAATCTATTTGATCTAATTCTAAATTTCGCTGAATCTGAATAACAATAGTTTACGCTAGAATGATTTCAGATACCTAGGTTTTATACTACATATGTACATATGTATATGAGGAAGTGAAGCTTAAAGATTATAATGTGTAATTTTCAAGCAAAAAAACATATAATTGATGGTTTACTAGCCTGACGGTGGTGGTGTGACATTTTGTAGTTTAATTTGTAAATAGAAGTTACTTTTTTATTTATACGATTTTTTTCATTTATGGAAAACGAGAGCACGAGTACTTACCTAGTTTCATAACATAAAACTGCCGTTAGATCGTAAAAGTGCTTATAAACAGCTTTGTTTGCTTAATTATCTTGAGAAAATATGGATTTGAGTTGCAAAGCTAAACGCGCTGTTCAACGTAACCCAAGAGTAAAATCCTACAAGTCCATTATACCTACACTTAGAAAAATAAAATGCACTACTAGATCGCATTCACTTGCTTTTGATGGTTTGATGACATTTTGTATGTCGTTAAGGCTCGTTTCACACACATTCGGTTTCATTCGGTTCGGTCTCTATTCGGTTTGTCTTCGGCTGTGCCTGATATGTGTGAAACGATAAAACGGTGCTCTACGGTTCCTATTAGGTTTTTATTTTTGCCTTTTTATCGTTTCACACATATCAGACACAGCCGAATACAAACAGAATAGAGACCGAACCGAATGAAACCGAATGTGTGTGAAACAAGCCTAACAAGAAAACAGTAAAAACAAGTTAATATAGCAATCTTTAAATTGTTTGATTAAATACAAACAAATGTAAAAAAAAGGTTACCCGGGGCTTAGACAAGCGAGTAGAACTAGTAGCGTTTATGTGTGTTGGTGTATCTGAACACGAGAGAGTCGACTAGCAGGGCAAATAGTATAATATTTTTGCCTGCCTGTAGCCTGCCAGTTACCCGGGGTTTAGACAAGCGAGTAGAACTAGTAGCATTTGTATCATAGTGTTAGTTTTATGGATGTATGTGTGACTAGAAGTTCTCTGCGCGTTTTGTCAACTAGTATGATTTTTTTTTAAATATTTCATACAGAAAAATATACAAATTAAGGAAACTATGGAAACAAAACAAATAAATGAAAACAATACACTACACTAGCAGGATTACTGGCAGGCTACTCGCAGGCAAAAATATTATACTATTTGGGCTACTAGTTGACTCTCTCGTGTTCAGATACACTAACACACATAAACGCTACTAGTTCTACTCGCTCGTCTAAACCCCGGGTTATCCTGCTAGTGTAGTGTATTGTTTTCATTTATTTATTTTGTTTCCATAGTTTCCATAGTTTGTATATTTTTCTGTATGAAATATTTTAAAAAAAATCATACTAGTTGACAAAACGCGCAGAGAGCTACTAGTTACACATACATCCATAAAACTAACACTATGATACAAATGCTACTAGTTCTACTCGCTTGTCTAAACCCCGGTTAAACCCCGGGTATTAATAATAAAACAAATGATTTTTGCTTCAATTTAATTTTGTTTGTAAACAAAATTATTCATGCTCATTTTTAATGCAATATTTCTTGGGCAACCTAGAAGTACCGAATTGCAAAATTATGATTAAATAAACGAAGTCAATGACGAGATATTCGGGAACATGCCAAAAAGCCAATTTGGTAAAAAAAAACTCAAAATATAATTTCCGTTGTATGGCAGATATGCGTTCTAGATGAGCTTAAACAAAAATTCGAATTTCTCCTCTAGGGAATCAAATAAAAATGCTTCACACCAAATTTGAAGCAAATCCGTCAAACCATTTAGGTTCTAGTTCGATGTACCTACATCAGAACACACAGACGCCCAGTTAAACAGACCGACGGATGTCATGTCGAAAATCACTTTTTCAAACTTCTCCATCATCGTGATGTTATACTGATGATTAAACACTCTAATTTTTTTGACACGAAACCAATACTTGCCTTAAAGTAAAGCAAATAGTTTTTTATTGTGTACCGTGGAATTATTTCTCACTATAGAAATTGGGAAAACAAATTTTAAAATTAACACGATTTTGAAAGTGAAATACAAACTTTGTATTGTTTAATTCTTAAAAATATTATGAATTTAAACAAAAATCACATTAACATATGTCTGTAAAAACCATTCTTACATTTCTCTCAGTGTATAGTAAAGGAGATATGTTTTTGTAATAAGAACAGTTGAGAAGAAGATGAGATGCAACTTCCTGAATATATTAATTTATAAAAAAAACTGGCTGACCCGGCGAACTTCGTTCCGCCTAAATTTATTTATGTAAAGAAAATAATAATTCCGAGCATGATATACAATTATGTTTCATGTAATTCGGTCAATCGGAGTTCTTTATTCTAAATAAAACAATACAATAAAATAACTAAATTAACAATGTCGATGTGTTTCAATGAAACCAAAATGATTGGCGTGTCGGCCAACCTTCCGCTTCTTTACTGAAAGGTTTTAATGGTAAAAAACATTTTTCGTTTTATATTCAGGCGCGTACATGTACAGAGCGGTAGGTTTACCGATACGTGTGCACGCCACATACAACTGACCAAGTAAGAAACATATGGGAATTCAAGATCGATGCCACAAACATCCAGCGATTGTCGAATTACGACTTATTGATTGTCAATTGTCATAGCAAAAGCGAGACGCACTGGAAATTGAAGACGCTTAAATACGAATGGCAAATCGTTCGGAATAAGTGGAAACCGTGGAATGAGAACATCTTCGCCTTTGAATTTGGCCTTCAAAATCGTGGCTTCAATATAAGATTTGATTTGATGCACTTCACAATCAAACGCGTTCCGTTACAAAGTTTTGGTGCATTGAGCAATTTCTTTCAATTTTAAATTGTGTGGTGAAAAGCCCGGAACATCCAAAGAATTCAAAAAATCCGTGGGATAGTAGGTGGCTTCGTTTTCATCCATCACGGTTTTTAATATGAAAATTTAAGTGAGATAATTTTAGCTGCATGATGAAAATAAGCACAAGTTTTTTTTTTTAATTGGAAAGGAAAGTTTTAGTAATTGTTAATTTCCATTAAATAAAAATGAGCAAATTACCAAATTAGCAGAAGAAGTGTTTTTATTGAATGATTTCTTATTTCAGTTGACAGCTAGATACATTTCTGTATTCACTTTGACATAAATTGAGTATTTCTTTGTGTCATTCAATTTCCCTCTTTTTTATAAAGTTTTCTTTAAAAACTGTTTAAATTGAATTGATGAACAAATTTAAAAATTGGCACAAAAAAGGAATAACTATTGTTATAATGAATAAAAGGGCGCATTGGACACATTTCAATAGACATTCAATTTTTTAACGATCAATTTAAGAATCAAAATGATAATAAAAAAATTATATTTATAAGGTTTGCGTATTGTATGTTAATATAGAAACGTCGTTTAATTTGGTTTTCTTTTAACCGCCTCACCATAATTATTTATCATTTCTTTAACCACATGGACTGTACAATCAACACAAACAATATTTGTAAGGAATGCCTTTTTATGTCATGTGATATAGCTTCAATGTTGTGGTTTTTGTGGCTTATAGAAGGTTTTATATACCTAAATAAGCCGTATTTATTGAGAATTTCCGCAAATACTTAAATTATTTAGGAAGTTTTGTTTTTATTATCTACTAGCTGGCCCGCCCGACTTCACTCGGGCACATACATACATATGTAGGTAGATACCTATTTGTGTACGTACAAGTAAGAATAAAAATTAAAAAGATGTGACTCTGTTAGTCATAGAATTATGCCATATATTATGTACCTTACTTATACTGAATTTTGTATATATAACATCTGGCTAATTTGGGTCAATGACATTTTCATTGCAATAAATGAAGATAACATATGTATTTATAAGGTCTCCACCTACAACTTTATAGTAAAATAAGTATATTTCTCCATGATAGGTGTTCCTAATGTAGGAGTTTTAGCTCTCCATTTAAGATTTATATAGGTATAAAAGCCAAAACAAAACTATATGTATGCTGAAACATATTTTTTTTTTTTTTTTCAATGAAGGTGTGGGTACTGGATTTGCAAAAGAAAAATAAAAGAAAAGAGTATCGAAACCTGTTAACATTAACCAAAATAACAACTTATACATACATATATCTCATAGAAAAATAACCTCAAACACTCCTGCCTTACATCACCAAGTCAAGTCACTCAAAGATTTATTTCTTATAGTACTGGAAGTATTGTTGCATAATATAGTTGTTTTTGTGTCGATTTAAATTTGACCGTCAAATAAGAAAGTACCTCTACTACTTCAATGCTTTCATTAACTGTACAAAAAAGAATGCCTAAACATTTAGAAATAAACATACATACAAGGCGTGAAATTCGATGAGTGATGTGCAGAATATCGTAATAGCATGAAGTAATGGTCCATAAAATTCTTATTTAAGAAATGATATAATTTGCGATAAGGACAAGCCTTGTTTGTATTCAGAATTTTTGTACATGTAAATTGACTTTGGATCACACTATGAAATATGTCTCCCTTTGTATAGTGGTTAGTGCGTCGGCCCTGTTTACTTTTATCATTTTAACGACAATCCGTGAATCCAAAACGAGTTTTCATTTCAGAAAAACTAGACTACACAAATTTACTTCCTTCAAAATTTGAGCAAGCAAGAATGTAATGCTCATAATAGTCTAAGAGCCCACAGCAGATTTTGCGTACGAAAATGAACCAAAAAAAAATTATATAAGTCGAAAGGTGTATTAAGGCTGATAAAAGAAATGCAAGTCTTGCAGTCCCTGGTGGCGGCTGTTAGGTGGGAGGGGCAATTTTCTAAAAAATTGACTTAAAACACAAAAAAAAGTTATTAAAAATCAAAAGTTAACATGTACAATGCCCTGTTATATTTTCATGAAAGGCCAGAAGTCCCTTCTTTCATTTCCTTTTTAAATAAAGTTCTTTTAATGAATAGTTTTTGAAATATTAATGTTTGAACTCAAAATTTTGAAAAAAAAATTTAAAAAATGGTAAAAAATATTTTTTTCGCTAAATTTCACGTAATTAAGTACTATTTTTGTTTCCAAAATTCAATGCCCTTATCAATTTGTAGTCAAAAACTGAAAACCGGATGGTTCTAGGACTTTTAATTTTTAAGATATTTAAAAGTAAATGAACTAGCTTTTTCATAAAAATAAGACAAATCTGGCTAAATTATTATTTCAGCAACAAGTTAAAATAGGACAAACATGCAAAAAAAAATTCTTACATTTTTGAAACTTGGTGGGAATGTAAGATTAACCAAAAGAATAAAGAATCAAAAGAGTCCATACAAATATCTGTATCTCGCGGGTGCTTTTTGGAGGGGGATAGGGGGATGTATGACTTATGGAAATTAAAAAATTATGTTGATACAATTTCGACATATGATACATGGTTTTAGGGTATTTTTCAATTCTGAATCTAATGACATCAAAATTAAGGCGATACAATCATCCTTGTTGTGGTCCATTTTATCCAGAGATGACTGTTTTTCAGTAAAACTGGTTAACTATTAAAAAAAAAAATACCTTGAAAAGAATGGTACATTGATGAAAATTTGTATAAATATTCAATTTGGCATTTGACAAATGAAACATTTTTAATAAATTTCATCCCAATTTTGGGATAGGTGTTATGATCAAAATTTCATACCTTCTCTTTCCCTTAAGAAAAAACACCCTTTCGTCATAGACATTTTTATGTACTTTTTTGATCCTTTATTCTCATGCCAAGTTGAATATTTATACAAATTTTCATCAATGTACCATTCTTTTCAAGTTATTTTTTTAATAGCTTACCAGTTTTACTGAAAAACAGTCATCTCTGGATAAAATGGACCATAACTTCTTTTTAGGATGATTGTATCGCCTTAATTTTGATTTCATTAGATTCAGAATTGAAAAATACCCTAAAACCATGTATAATATGTCCAAATTGTATCAGCATAATTTTTTAATTTCCATAAGTCATACCTCCCCCTCTTCCCCTCCAAAAAGCACCCGCGTGATACAGATATTTTTATGGACTCTCTTGATTCTTTATTATTTTGGTTAATCCGACATTCCCACCAAGTTTCAAAAATGTAATAATTTTTTCCGAATGTTTGTCCTATTTTAACTGGTTGCTGAAATAAAAATTTAGCCGGATTTGTCTTATTTTTATGAAAAAGCTGGTTCATTTACTTTTTAATATCTTAAAAAGTAAAAGTCCTAGAACCATCCGGTTTTCAGTTTTTGACTACAAATTGATAAGGGCATTGAATTTTGGAAACAAAAATAGTACTTAATTACGTGAAATTTTGCGAAAAAAAATATTTTTTACCATTTTTTATTTTTTTCATAATTTTGAGTTCAAACATTAATATTTCATTAAAAGAACTTTATTTAAAAAGGCAATGAAAGAAGGGACTTCTGGCCTTTCATGAAAATATAATAGGGCGTTGTTTTTTAATAATTTTTTTTCTGTTTTAAGTCAATTTTTTAGATAATTGCCCCTCTCACCTAACAGTCGCCACCAGAGACTGCAAGACTTGCATTTCTTTTATCAGACTTAATACACCTTTCGACTCACATAATTTTTTTTTTTGTTCACTTTCGTACGCCAAATCTGCTGTGGGCTCTTGGGAATAATCTTTGTCATATACCAACTTCTTAATTCTGATTTTCATTTTAAGCGATACTTTTCTATGAGTAGGTACAATAAATTCAATCAAGTTGTAGAACTTATTGACTGGCAAAAATCAAAAACTAAGTGCTACCTCTCGGACTACAGTTTTGATACTTATACTTTGGTCTCATACTCTTTTTTTTCGAATTACTTTGCAAGACAGGTTTTAGATATGTAAAAAATGAAATATACTTCTATATGTACAATGGTATACGTTATTTTACGGCAGTAGGTACAATGTACTTATAAGATTTCCTTTGAACAATTTTGAAAACCAGTATGACGTATTACATAAATGCACAAGAGCACAAGGGCATCCAGTTGAAGAAAGACATAAACAATAAAGATTTTATGAAAAATAATAGAAAACAAAAATAACATAGACAAGTATGTATCATGTATATATGTATGTAGCTGCTTATTAATCTTAAGCAAGGTACATAATTTTGTATTCATTGCTACAAAACTAAATTCTTTGTTTACAGATAATTCTTGCACATCAAGATCTTTTAAAAGGAAGAAATACCTGTTTGTCACATAACAATCACAACAAATACCATAAATAAATAAGTAAATAAAAAAAAAACACCAAAACAAGTTTAGAGAAATTTCACAAGTTCCATAGTTATATAATTTTGAATTTATTTAATTTTTAAGAAGGACCTGACAAAAATGTTGGGTTGGCAACGAAATCTCGAAAGGAAATCCCGAATGCCCAAAATCTCGAATCCCTAAATCCCGAATGGCCTGAACAGTAAAACATTTTTGCAGTCTGGTTTAGCACACATTTAAGCAAATTTGTGCTCTTCTATTTTTATTATGCTTTATGATGCTTTCATTCTTTACAAAAGGTTTTAATTTTTTCGATACAAATATTTTAAAATTATTCAACACTTGGTTTTGATCTTTGACTTTATTTTATGATACAATTCTTTGCTTTGTTAAAATTATCAAAGCATACAAATCTCAAATTGAAATAGTTTTAAACATAAAAGTACATTGTAAAGTAGGGTGATCTAAAAATGTTTTTGTAATTTTTAATTAACTTTCTTAAGTTTTTCTTTTCCAGAACCAAACAAAAAAGTATATTTTTTGAAATTATGATAGGTATGTATGTATTAAAAAACAATCTTAACCGAAAATAAAACACACAAAATTTAAAAATATCAACTGAACTGTTTTCTATAAAATCACAAAAATGGTTCTCTTAGGCTAGGCGCATATTGAGACGCGTCCGACAGTTGTGACCCGACACAGCACAGCACGAGTTTTTGTGAACAATATAAATCAATAGAACAACGCGTATTGATAGAGCGGTACGACGTGACCTGGCGCGCGTTTTCCGAAAATCGCGTAACACAGTGATCGAAACACAGTTTTCATTGCGAGATCAGCGCGTTTTTTTGTTTCAGTCAAAAAATTAAATAATAAACTGCCGTTGGTTTTGAAAATAAAAAATTGTTTGCTTTTTTATTAGAAATTACTTGTTTTTTTTAAGTTTATTTCAAATATCAATATATCAGACGATTTTTGATTCGATTAACATGTATTTTGCCACAAGACACGTAAATCAATTTGCGGAGAACGGCACGACACGCTTCTATAATCGTGTCGTGCGACACTCGTCAGGTCACGTCACACGCGTCGGACGCGTCTCAATATGCTTTCGGAAATTTTGTCTAACCAAAAACAGCCTTTTATTATAAAGGGTCCGCCAAATAACTTTTTTTTTGAAAATGCATCATCAACATCGAGTGTAGCTTCGGCTGTGTGGCACGTAGCGCCGTCCTGTTGAAACCAAATATTGCCAATATCCTCCTCTTCAATTTTTGTGAACAAAAATTCGTTCAACATGGCCCGAAAACGATCGCCATTGACTGTAACGGCCACCCCTTGCTCAGTTGAAGAAAAATGGCCCAATTATGCCTCTGGACCAAAATCCGCACCAATCAGTGACTCGTTTTGGTTGTATCGGCTTTTCAATGTATGCGTGCGGGTTTTCTGTGCCCTAAATGCGACAATTTTGCTTGTTTACATACCCGCCAAGATCAAAATGAACTTCATCTGAAAAGATGATTTTTTTGGCAAAATCGGCAAAGTAATGTCGCAATACTTCACAGCGTTGTTCAAGCGTATACACAACCATAATCGTTTAGCGGAAGGATAAAACTAATTATCTGTCAAATCAGACATGAGCAAAGTGTTACCATTCACGAAATAAGCACTAGTTGAAAAAAAAAACGTTAGATGGCGGACCCTTTAGTAATTATAACTTTTTTTAATCTTTGGAGTCGTGTATAATTGTGTACCGTTGTTTTCAAAAAAACATGTGGTTATTATTATATATTAACCAAAAAAAAAAAAAAACACTCGTAACCAAGTTTAAGAAAATCGATGTATTTGTTTAAACTACACCCAAACGAACATCACACAGACATAATTGCGACACCTATACCTTATTCCTCTTCCTTATCATCGAAATATCAAGTTTGATCAAAATCTCGAGTTTATTTTGTTGCAATAATAATTCATAACCCACCCAACACTATAAGGACCTTATCGCAAGTTAAAATTCGACCAATTATAAGAAAGACCCGATTTGACTAACATTGACACTTATATAAAAAGGGACAGCAAAACATTTAAATTGATTTATTTAATTCTGAGATTCTGCACTTGCTCTTTTTTATATTTCATAGTTTTTTAATTTAAGTTTATTGTTTAGTTATGTATGTATGTATATCCGAGCGTTCAACGCATCAAATTTGTAAGTACTTTATTTTTAGATCGAGCTTCTGATTGGCCAGGTGTCATAAAAAGTAAGATGACATTCAGTTACGTTTAGTGAAGTTTAAGTTACATTTCATCTGAATTTTCAGCAACAAGTTCCCGACTGAAAATTCAGCTGACAGCTTTTCTATACAAAATCTAGGCTCTTCATTTAAAACTGACATTTCATATAATTTTGCGTTCAACGACAAAAATTAAGTACTTTATTTTCAGCAGTTGTCATATTTTTGCATTGAACTTACCCCATTCATTTGGGTTTTTCTTCCTTCAATTTATATACAAAAGTTTTTTTTCAGTCATTCATACATACATAGTTAAGTAAGCTGATTATTGAAAATTAGAAAATTGATAAGTCATACTAATTGTTACAATGAGGATTTTTAAAATGTTACGTCTGTGAAACGATGCGGCCAAGGATTTTGGAGTCAAGGGTTAGAAAATTATTTTTTTAATATTTTATGGAAATCCAGGGATAGTGAAGTACCTTCATATTATGTACAAAGTCGGGTGGGTATTATTGTTCCTCCTCTAAAAGTGAAAATACTGTGTGAAAAATTACATTGTAATTGGTTCACGTTGATACGAGCCACCGATCACTTAAAATTCTAAATAAGAAGAAAATACGCTGAGATGTTCATTCTTTTATTCAAAAGTCGGGTTAAAGTTTAAAAGTTAATGGAAAATCTTAAAATTCTGCACAGTTTGTTTTTAATTTCATTGTTGAATTGCATATTATGATTGAAACTAGGCTTAAAAATGACAAAAATCTTTTACTCTCCAGTTTGACAAGGGGGGAAAGAAAAATAAGGATTTTTTAAATTACTAATACTTTTTATTCTATAATTTTGATATCATTTATCGGGGATTTAAGAAAAGTCTTATTTTGGTGTACCCTGACCCATGTTAACGGTAATTGCGCTGTTAGTAATATTGATAGAAACTTCGTTTAGGGCTTTATTTTTAGAAGAAATACCAGCTTTTGTAACTGCGTTTAGATACATTGTATATCTTTGCTCGGTTTTAAGATATCCAGTTTTTAGCCTGTTCCATTTTTCCTGCACATGCTAATTTTTTGACATTGGGGTCAATTTTCTCCAAAAAATACGTAATCAACATGATGTTTTAATATTTTTTTTTTTTTTTTTTTGAATGTATGTAACAATACTTAAAATAAAAGTCAGTGAAAGTTTGCCGAAAAACCCACAGATTTTATGATAATTTGGAAAAACAGCGGCAGGTACAATTTAAAAAAAATGTTTTTTTTAGCTTTAAGCTAACAGTTAACTAAAACAGATATAACAGGTGTTCAAATAAGTCCTCTCTGATTTTGTATGCATGCTAGAGCCCGTTTTCGTATTTCACTGATACTGATATTAACAGTGTTGCCGTTTTGACCTGTTTGATGTCAAATTTGACAAGATTTCATCGCTGTTGACATGAAATGAAATACAAATCTTGTCAAAAGTGTTTTGACTTGTTTTTGTGACCTTATTCAATAATTCAATATGCAACTTAACTTTTCGTTAAAATATTTTTTCTTTATTTCAACTTTAGTGTAGGCCGAGTGTAATGTGAAGTATGCACTTCAGTCAATGAAGTTACCTTTGAATATATATTATATGGAGTACAGCCTAACAAAAACCATTATCAAATCCCAATCATATGCTGTCATTCTGGTTTATCTACAAGCTGCACAAAACAATTGGTTTTGGTTTACAAACTAATCCTTATCTGGTTGCAGAGTGCGAGGAAAAACTTAACGAATTGAAAATCAAATCGGAAGTGAGCGACGAAGAAATTCATATTTTTAGAAAAAACTGCAAGTTGTATTATTAAACTAATAAAAGAATTAGAGCAGAGAGTGACAAAAATTCTCAAACAGATCAGCATGCTTTCTGTCGACACATGCCCTTCCCAAAACAAAAGCTCATCATTGCTTCCAGTTCTGGAAGACATGAAAGTTGAGCCCATAGGCGCCCGCAGGATTTTTTCCAGGGGGGGCAGATAAAAAATGAATATGCAATTTTTGAATTCGATGTTTTTTTTTTATTAAAAGTTTATTCATTTTTTCTAGGCATAAGTACGTCAGTTGTAAGTGATTTTATTTTAGGACTAGAAAATGTGACATTTTAATAGTGTTGACGTTAAAAAGGAAGCAAATTTACCTACATATGATTTTTCTTCAACATTTGTTACTTAGTGAATAGCAACTGCAACCGCCTGGGCTCTTTTCCAAAACGGTTAATTATTTCGTTGTAAAAGTTTGTTTGTTCTTTGACAATATTTCGATGAATGTACATCATGCACAACGAATCAAGTTGTTTGTCGGTCATTGTGGATCTAAGCCAAGTTTTTACATTGCGTAAGGTGCTGAACAATCGCTCAGCGGTGCAAGTAGTTGCTGGAATTGAGAGCCCTATACACAGAGCTGAAAAAATCGATGGATAGAACTTCTCTTCACTATTCAATAAATCAGAATTGTTTGAACAATCATTTCTAATAGTCTGCATTTTGTTAAAACTGTTCCACATCTTGGCCTTCGCCAGGAAATTATAAAAAAAGCAGCCATATTTCTCCATTATTTTCTGTATAATAATATCGACTTCTGGAGAATCCATAATTTGCATATACTCATTAACAAACTGTAATAAATATTTGTTCTTCTTGTCCTATCCCTACACATCTATTTATTTACTTGTTAATTTATTAACTGATTTGTTATTTATTTATTATTAAATTTAATTGTTCCAGCAAATACTTATTTATTTATTAATTTACTTGTTTTGTACCTATTTGTACCAAATTACTTATTTATTTATTTACTTATTTATTTATATATATATTTATTTATTTATTTATTCATTTATTTATTTATTTATTTAATTTTTTTTTTTTTTATTTATTTATTTGTTTATTTATTTATTCATTCATTAACTTATTTATTAAATTATTTACCCATTTGTTAATTTGTTTGTTTATATGTATTATTAATTTTAATTACTTATATGTATTTATTACATATTTACTTTCATTTATTAATATCATAACTACTGTTGAAATGTTGTTTGTTATTTTCTTAACTTATTGCAATCTAGTCATTTAATTTTTTTTTCTTTATTCATAAATTTAAATTGAAGGTTTTTTTTATAAGCATTTTTCTTAGAATAAACTATTGCCCCAATGATTTTTCAAATAAAAAAAGATAATGTTTCAGATGTAAGATAAGTTTAATCAAATATTTGAATTGTAAAAAGTGCGGTTTACTACCTTTAAGTTATTTTTTGCAAAATAAAATCTATCTATCTATCCATAATTTACATATTTTTTGTTGATAGCTGAAATAGTGAAAATGCAGCTTAATTTTCTTCTAAAAAGTATTTTGTAAGCGACATTTTTAGGGAACCGATGTACGGAATATAAATAAGTTTTATAAATAACTTTGGGGGTAAGAACCGGGAACATTTGATCGATGGATTTGTTTTTGAATTATTCTTAGACAGCTTAAAACTATGCCTGATTACCTGAAGCATTTTTCCATCTTCCCATAGAGATTTAAAGCAATAATTGTCAGCATCCTCTCGATTTTGTTGAAGCAATTTATTCAAAACATTGACCTGATCTTTTTCTATTAACAGAACCAAAATTTAATATAACCACTTATGTCTGGGTTTATTTTTAATTTTGTATCGAATTTCTATTATTTAATCAAAGATGGCATGTTTGTTGGTTGTTCTAAAAATCTGGGGTGCGTGGAATCGGCTAAGGTGATAGTTGATTATTTATCATATGTGTTGATTGTCGTTTTGATGATTGCTCTCTCTATCTTTGCCTATAGATGTGATAAAGACAGCTTTCTTCAAATCGACAATCAACACAATTGATTCCACCCCTGATAATGATAAAATCCCAAGGCAATCCATGGACCTGGAAACAAAGCTGCCAAGAAAACAATCACATTTCCGAACAAAACAAAGAGTAAAATGAAAGCGGCTATACACGGCTTGGCTCAGAGTCAGGGGGGCGGGGGAAAACCATGGACTCTGACAAAAAAAGTTCATTTAAACAGTAATTTTTGTGAAAATTTCCTAGTTAATAATAAAAATAGCACTAGTGTGATTGTTCGGCCAAAGCCAGGAAGGGGCAAGTGCCACCCCTTGGCCCCTCCTACGGGCGCCTATGGTTGAGCCTGGTTCAAAAGAAGAGATTTTAAGCCAGTGACCAATCTTTGCTTCATAAAATGGAAACACATAAAAGAGACAGTGCCTTTCTGGTGCGAAGTTTATTCGTATAAGGATGCCAGTGGAGAAAATCCATTTAAAGAGTCGGCGAAGTTATCTATATCAATATTGGTTTTGCCAATTTCCAATGCAGAAGTAGAAAGAATTTTTAGTCAATTAAATTTGATCAAAACGAAACAAAGAAACAGAATGCAGCTGTTGTTAACTAGTTCTCTTTTGACGATAAGAAATCATTTGCGCAATAAAAACTGTTGCAATAACTTGTTGGAACATATGCTATATATACAGAAATATAGATATAACCAATGAAATTGAATGTGATAGCTCAGATTTTGAAGATCTTTAGTTTTATGTATCTTAACTTAAGTACCTATGTACCTATTTTTATATAATAAATAATAATTTATGAAATATTATTTATTTTAATTAACTCGTTGAATTAAAGTTGAAATACTTTATGTTTTGTTTATAATTAATAAAATGTATTTATGTTATCATTAATATTTGGTATTTTGATATTTGACTTTATTTTACTAGAAACACAATTTTCAAATATTTGACTTTTTTTTTTACTTGATTTGGAAGAGACAAATAAGTCAACAAGTCAGATTTGACTTTATTTGGAATTTCGACTTGCCAACACTGGATATAAATGATCCTAGCTGCTGCCTCACTTCTGAGGACGCTTTGAGCATGCGCTCTTATAATTCACTTTTAAATTGCTATTTTCGTTGAATAAATTATTTATTCCATTCTTCCGCCTTCAAAAACATCCAATGTTGTAGGGTCAGGATATCTTGCAGGCCATTGAACTTTTTCCTATCCAACGATTACCGCTCACTCTTCATCATGTCAATTTTTAACCTCTAAAGCAGTGTTTCCCAACATGGGGCCCACGCCCCACAGGGGGCAATTTAATAGTATAGGGGGGGGGGGCAATTTGAAGTTATGCTGCATTACACTTCTCTCCGAAATATCTATGCTTGTTGTGTTTCCACTCTTAAGATATATTTCGGAATGTACCCAGGATCAGCTTCTGTATTAATCAACCGTATTAACTGTTACTAACTTTACTTCACTCAATGACACTTGACGAAAAATATGAATCAGTTTTTTATAACCAATAAAATGCAACCAATTATGCAAGGGAACTGTTTTATTACCTTTTCCATCTTGGTAAATAACTGAATGTGGATTTATTGTCAAACCTAATTTACTGATAACAAAGCAGAAATTGCCTAGACATAAACAAACGGGGAGACTTAAGCCTGGAGCTGAATTGAATGACGCATCAAGCGCAAGGGATTTAAATAACAACAATTACATAACATACAGAGTTACAATTATATAATTATCAAATTATTTCTTATTTGAATTTCAGTTCTACATTATACTCGTATGTTTTGAAAATAAACTTATGGTTTACTTAATTTCTATGGAGTGTCTTCCTTATGTCAGCTATTCAATTTTTGCACCGGAAATTTTAGATTTTTGATGTTAAAAACTAGATAGGTATCTTCACATAATGGTAAGGGGACATTAGGATTTTGGAAAGGTTCTGTGGGGCATAGCACCCAAAAGGTTGGGAATCACTGCTATAGAGCAAAGTGGGCTGAAGCACCGGCAAATAAGAAATAAGATGAAGCTATTTGAACCTATGGAATGTTCTGATAAATCATTTTGCGACAACTGCAGATAGTTTGTAGAATTCAACTTAAGTGGCTACTAAAATTAGCATGTATTCAAACCAAAGAATGTCAGAGTGCACCCGTTATAACCGTTTCAGTAAAAAAACATACTTAAAAAATGATCTAAAACCACACAAATAATTTTTATTCATAGCTTTTCGAGCTTAAGGCTAAAAATTTTTTTTTTTTAAATTTTACCTGCTGCTGTTTTTCCAAATTATCATAAAATCTATGGGTTTTTCGGCAAACTTGTTGTTGACTTTTATTTTAAGTATTGTTACATACATTCAAAAAAAATTATTAAAACATCATGTACATTAGGCATTTTTTGGAGAAAATTGACCCCAATGTCAAAAAATTAGCATGGGCAGGAAAATTGGAACAAGCTAAAAACTGAATATCTTAAGATTGAAAAAAAATATCTAATTTATTAAAACGTAGTTACAAAGGCTGGTTTCTTCTAAAAATAAAAGCCTAAACGAAGTTTCTATCATTGTTACTAACAGCGCAATTACTGTTAACATGGGTCAGGGTACACTAAAATAAGACTTTTTTAAATCCCCAAAAAATTATATCAAAATTGGAGATAGGTCCTTACTGTAGAACAATTTTTTTCTTAGAATACACCTAAGAATCATGCCCTAAAATACTATTGACGAATTAAGGGAAATCCTGTATATACAAGGTACTTGTATATGATAAGTTATGGATTCGTAAAAAAAATCGAACTCGAGATATTAATTTTCCTTTAAATTACGATTATAGAGAACGCGAAAAAAGTGGGTCTCGCAATCTCTGTATCAGTTCACGTCCCTACAGCCTAAATTGATGGAGGGATTTTCTTCAAACTTGGTACATAGTGTTTTTTGACTAAAATCAAAAAAATTAAATAATGAAAAGCTACTTTTTGATAATTTTTTTAATTTCAAATTTTGGATAGTTTTGGTACCTAGGTACAGTACAGCCATTTTTTCGGTTCTTGATTTTTTCGAAAACAGGTAAGTTGAAATTTTTGATTTTTTTTATGGTTAAACTTTTAAAAAGTATAAACATTTTTGTGAACTAAAATTAAAAAAAAAAAATTGAAAATTTAAAAAATAAAATAGAATACTTGAAAAAATCATCTTTTTAAATTCAAAAATAACGGTACCTTCTATACAAATATTGAAAAATCGTTATTGTTTTACTTATATACTTATTTTTCTCGAAAACGGTTCCAAGAATTTTTATAAAAAGATGTGCTTTTACTATTTAAGGTATGGTCAATATTTTGATGAAAAAAAAATTTACCAATAATGTCTAATAAAGCTTTGTCATAGAACGGGGTGTGCTATCCAAAAAAATGAGTTTGGGAAATAACAGACAGCCTAATACACATATAAGTATATTAGAGTGTCCGTTATTTCCCAAACTCAATTTTTGGATAGCACACTCCGTCAATTTAAAGTTTATGCCGAGAGATAAAATTATTTACCAACAAAATTTTTTTCCGAGATCATTAACCCGTGCCTCTAAGGTCATACGTTTCCCATACAAATTGTATGGGAATTTTACACTCTTCACATTTTATTTTTTTTCTCTGGAACTATAACAGTTATTCTAATTTTTTTAGGAATTCTGATTGATTTATCGGTCCTTTAAAAAACTGCATTTAAAAATGTACTTAGAAATTTTAATTATAATTTATTTCGATTTCTTAATTTAATAAATACATTAATTTTTTATATTTTTCTCTCTCGATCCTCAGCAGTTTTTGTTGTTTTTTTTTTTATTGTATATCATAAAGTAATAAGTTTTTTTAAAAATTGCATTAAATATTGAAATAATTTTTCTCGATTTTTCAAAATATTAAATATTTTTTTTATGTATTTAACTTTATTTTTCTTATCAAATAAAGTTTTTTTTTAATTTGTTGGTTAATAATTTTTTCTTTCGACATAAAATTTTGTTTGCTATCCAAAAAAATGAGTTTGGGAAATAACGGACACCCTAAAGTATATATAAAATCGGTTTAACAAAACCCGGTATTTAAAAAGAACGATTTTCTTCCCTGATTTATGTGATGAATAAAGCATTTTGCCAAAAATATTATTTAGATTGATTGCGAATAACAGTTAACAAAAATCTTTTGGATTAAAAATTCCTAAACATTGGAGATTGATAACAAATTGACATTATTATAGTATTTTGCCCTAAGAGCCACAGATTTGTAAACTGTCATTGAAGTGAAATTCACATTAAAAAATTGTTTGAGGAATTTATGCTGACTGTCTTTACTTATAGATATTTATTAGATAGATTTTTTTCTGTTAATTTCATATAAATGTAGCTAGGTAAGAATACATTTTGATTTTCGGCTGTCACAAATTCAATATAGGTAAACAATGATATATATGTGATTAGATACAACAATACAACAATGTTTTAACTAGGTAAGTATACCTAGATACATAGATATATAGATAACGTAAACCATAATACCGGTCTTTACATACCTCAGGTAATATGACTGGAACTCCTACAGAAAAACACTCTATTCAGGTAGAAATGCGAAGAATGGCGAAATAATCAATTGCTGCTTATCTAACTCTATGAATTTTTGTTTTGCTTAAAAACTTATAGAACAAACTTATTCAAAGACACTTCAGAAAAATATTGCACTCACATCACTTTTAATTTTTACACTTATCCATTTCGTTTGCTAATATAAAATATACATACTATATTTCAGTTCATTAAACTAAATCACTACATGGAACATTCTGATATATATTTCTTTGTTATCATTTTTTTGTTTTCGGACTATAGAACCAGCAGCAATAAGCCGATCAAACATTTGTGGTGGTATTTGTAGGTCTACATTGAAAAATAAAGTATATTATATGTTTGATATAATGAATATGATATCGCCGATTGTTTTCAGCATTGATCCAACCACTCCATGCGTTATTGCAACATAAAACCGAAGCTATTAAAGAGAAACATTTTTGATACTTGATAGATTATAGAGACGTCAGCGAGTTTTTCGAAGATGAATCACACAAAAATAACGATAAATCCAAAAAAGAACACACCCGACAGATACAGATACACTATGCACACAAATGCACATTCATATAATTGTGGGATTCAGTTGAAAAATTAGCACAGATAGACAAAGTGAATGGAAAAGAAACAAAACAAAATAACAAATCTTAATTCTTCAATCCGTCGGAATGAGAAGTTTCGAAATGACGATGTGAATTGTCGAACGTTTCGCGTGTGACTGAATTCGAATCGACTTTCGACTTCACTGACACCATCGCATCGAATGCGGCTGTTTCATTTTCGAAAATGTTCGACTTTGTTTTCTTGTTGTTTTTCAATCTCTGTTGGGCGCCAGCGCTGGCATTTGTACTTTTAATTCGATTCAAAATGCAAGGTTTAGATTTTTGTTATGACTTTTAGGTACTGTGCATAGGATTGGTACCACAATGACAATGTTGCATTCGTTAATAATTTCAGAATTGATGTAATAAAATACAAAACTGTCTCGATTAATGTATAATTAATTAAAAAGGTCACGAAGAATAAAAATTTACGATTTCACCCTATAAAAGCAAAGCTAAATTTAAAAATATTTATGTATTCATTCATACTCATTCATCCTCTCTAAATAATATCTTTCAAACACAGAAAGAAATTTTAAATTTGGATACCATTTTTTTATTATTACCCCCTTTCACACGACAAATAGATACATTTTAATATCTGCCCTTAAAGTGATACTGGAAGTCCGTTATCGAAATGTTACCGCTTTAAATCGGATATGTACCACTTTTTTGTATTTTCCCCTTCTTATAAATAACTTAATATTAAAAAATGCTTTCACCATATAATAACCATTAATGTCCATGCTCGAAACTTTCACCATAAAATAACCCTTAATGTCCATGCTCGAAATATCAATTTTCAAACACAACAGAATTTTTTTTAATTGAATACACTCTTTTGTTGTGTTTACCCCATTTCACCCTATTAATAACGACATTTTCAGAAGTAAAAGGTTCATTTATTTTTTCCAGGAGATTTTTTGGTACCCGAGATGTGGCATAGTAGCTAAGCTTGTTGATATATGAATGGTCGTCGTTCGACGATATTTTTAGCATCAGATTTTGAACTTAAGTTTGAATTCATTAAAAAAATAAAGTTTAAAAAATTAAAAGATAACAAATTTTCTGGAGTTATACATTTTCGCTAAAACAAAACCTCTATGGAAAATTAGCCAGAAATAAATTTGTTAATTTCAACTTGCTAAATATCGTGATTGGTGTACAAATAAAAATTAAATTTCAAAAAATTTGTATCTTACCCGTTTTTGGAAAATCGAGTTTTTGAAAAATATGTTGATTTTTTTTTAAACAAAAAAAAAATATTTTTTATTAAATTTGTATTATGCAATATAAAGCTTCTTGGGAGCAATTGCATTCACAAAATAATTTAAATCGATTTATCCAAAAATATGAAAGAATAAAATATAAAAAGTGGCCCTATGGGAAGTACTGTTAATAAAAATGAAAACAAAAATATTTTTGTATAGGAAAGTAGATTGCACAAAGAAGAGCCGTTTTCGAGAAAAAAAATTCCTTTCTGCATTTTGGGTAGGTAGGTAGAAATGGCGGCCACGGGCAGTCTAGCCCATAGCCCAATTAGCGCTGAAGTGCGCCGTTTTGATACCATAACTCGTTTGAACCTGTGGATGGAATTGAAGAGAGAAAATATGGGCATATCCTAAGGATATCGTCCCTTTTTATTTATCTTAGAATAGGATTTTGTTGTAGCTTTTAGCATAATCATCAGAAAGTGGATCACTCACTCAACCAGATCAGCACCCGCACTCGCACCATCCACAGTTAGCCCACTAGGCAGTTCGTTGGCTGGCACTGGAGCGTCCACTGATCTGATTGAATGATCATCCGGCCGCTGTGCACCACAAACACCCACCAGAACCCTAGTCCACTATCTTGTGATCATAGGGAATCGACGGAAGGTATAATGCAGAAGTAGCCGAAATTTGTCCTAGAGCCATTTCGTCGCGTTGAGAAAAGAAATCAAGTATTTGGTCTTCATTTCAGAAAGTTTGTTAATGTCGTCAAAGAATGCTCTTCCGAGTGACTGTTTTCTAGCTTTGGTCAGAGCAGAGCATTTGCAGAGGAAATGAACTACTGTTTCCTTTTTCTGCTGGTGCTCACAGCTCCGACAGTGAGTATTGTGAGGAATGCCCAGCTTCGCTGCATGCTCTCTTATTGGCCAGTGTCCGCTACAGGTTGCAACTACCCTGGCTATGTCTTGCCTGGGTCTGCGTATTAGATCAATTGTTCAGTTCTTGTCACAGGTGGGCCAAATCTTTCTAGATATAAAACAGTTTGATAAACTGCTCCACCTACGGTTTGCTTTAGTAAGATAAATTGAGAGAATGTTGCCCTTCATAACTCCAAGCGAAATGTTGACTCTTTCCGCAAGTGAGCCATGAAGGGCTGAACCTTGCCTGGCCAGCTCGTCAGCCCGTTCATTGCCCTCAGTGCCACTGTGACCCGGGACCCAGATAAGAGTGACATTGAGGTCAGTGTTCAGACCCGCAAGCTCATTCCGGCATTGCTGGACTAGTTTGGAGGATGCTGTAGCTGAATTAATGGCTTTAACAGCCGCTTGACTGTCTGTAATAATAGCTGTATTACGGTTTTGGTTTGGATCTGCTTTTAGTAACTTGCAAGCTTCCCTGATTGCCAGCAATTCACCTTGAAAGACGCTAGCAAGGTCAGGTAGCCGAAAGGACCTAGATACATTTAGAGACTCAGAGAAGATTCCTGCACCAACGCCATACTCCATCTTTGAGCCATCAGTAAAGATAGTTGTGTCGAATTCTTTCGTCACGACGTTATCATTCCAATCCTTCCTGTATGGAAATTAAACTTTGAAATCCTTACTGATACTCATTGTAGGGGTGCAGTAGTCAGTGGGAGTCGAAAACATTTCCTTTGGAATCAAGTCTGTGATATTGCTGTGACCATAGGGCTTGGCAAACCAAGAGTTTGATTCTTTAAGTCTTAAAGCGCTGCAAGATACTAGATATTTAATATGTAAATCAAGTGGTAGAAGGTGCAGTAAAACACTTAAGGCATCAGTCGGGCAGGATCTTATAGCCCCTGTCGTGCCAATGCTAGCAGTTCTTTGAACCTTCCTAAGTCTATCGATGTTATATTTTTTGTTAAGTGCAGGCCACCATACAATCGAACCGTATGTGAGGATCGGTCGTACCACGGCTGTGTACGTCCACAGGATCATCTTCGACTGAAACCCCACTTTTTACCAAAACTTTTACTACATGCATAGAATGCTATACAGGCCTTCTTGACCCTTTCTTCAATGTTCAACTTCCAATTAATTTGGGGTCGAGAATAACACCTAAATATTTAGCTTTACAGGAGAGTGAGAGTGTTTGGCCGTTGAGTCGGGGTAGAGTGAAGGGGTGTATCTTAGTCTTGGTAGTAAATAGGATCAGTTCAGTTTTGCTTTGGTTAACTCCTAGTCCACAGCTAGTGGCCCAGTTGCTGACCTTCCTGAAAGCCATTTCCGTGATCTCACTTAATACAGGAGTAAACTTCCCTGACACTAATATCACCAAATCATCAGCATATGCCACCGCCTTTACTCCACATCTTTCCAACTTAACAAGAATTTTATTCATGACTAAAAGCCATAGTAGAGGGGACAGAACCCCACCCTGGGGTGTACCTCTACTTACATGTTTGGTCGAGTTTGTATTACCTAACGTAGCTTGAATCCGTCTGTCTCTGAGCATGGATATTATCCATTCCCTTATGTAGTCTTTTACACCAAAATCAACTAAAGACTCTAGAATGGAATCAGTAAGCACGTTGTTGAAAGCCCCTTCAACATCTTAGAAAGTGGCAAGAGTATATTCTTTATAGTTTATAGTTTTCTCAATAGTGCGCACTAATTCATGCAGGGCTGTTTCAGTGGATTTGCCTTTAAGGTATGCGTGTTGAGAGTTTTCAAGTGGACATCTATCCAGGATGTCTCTAATATGGATGTCGAGGATGCGCTCTAAGGTTTTAAGCACAAAAGAGGTTAGACTAATTGGATGGAAATCCTTCGCAGATTCTTGCCGCCGCCTACCAACTTTCGGGATAAAAACCACTCTTACATGTCTCCAGGACTCGGGAACATAGTTAAGAGATAAACATCCTTTAAAAATTGTTTCCAGCCAGGGAACTGCTATCTCTTGCAGTTTCTGGAGCATAATTGGCAGTATGCCGTCCAGGCCTGGAGACTTATACGGTGAGAATGTATTAATTGCATGTCCCAAGGTTCCAGCGTCGCTAACCTACTGTTCTCGCAGCAGTTAGAAAAATGACTTTTTTTGCAAATATTCTAGAAAATAATAACAAATTACTTTGAACTAAGTGACCAAATCGTTTTCAAAATATTAAATTTAAAAAAAAAAATAAACTTTTTGCAAAAATTTAAAAAAATAAATATTCAAAAATGTTGGTTAACAATAATGTTTAAACTTCTTACAAACTTTACCATGAAACAATTGAAACATATCAACAAAACCGTTTTCGAGAATATCAAGAACCAAAAAAATGATTGTAAGAGGTACCAATTTTTGAAAAAAAAATCTAAAAAATAGCCTGATGCTATTTTAGGGGCTGGTTATAGCGATCAGGAAAACGCATCAGTAAAAAAATTTCTTTTTGAGAATTTAATTTGTTAAAAATATTGGAATATATAAAGGGTACAAATCAATAAACAATTTTACCTAAAATAATTTAAAGATGAATTATTGGCCAATTTGGATTAAACTTAAAAAGTGGATAAGTTAAAATCTTAATTTTTCATTCGGCTTTTTTTGGTCACAATGAATATGGCAATGAAACAATCAAGTTATATTTGCTTTTCCCGACGTTTCGGCAGGGGTTGCTGCCTTCTATAGGGGAACTTTATTGCACAAAAATAAAAAACAGAGTTTAATAACAATTGTATGACATAGGTATAGGTAATTGCTTTGCATAGGTATAAACGCACCTGTAAAAATACATTTTATAGAAAACTGGAAATGGAAGCGACACCTTACTATTTTTTTGTTTAATGGCATCAGGAAACAAGTGAATTGAGCAAAAAAAAGTCGCGTTATTTTCCCTAGCGTTGTTTAGAAAATAAAAACAGATTTTTTCGTATTGCAGAAGTATAAACGCACTATGCAAATCTCGTTTAAGCTTCATTTAGTTATGAGTTTCGAGACGACAAACAACGAAGCCGCATGGTATACATTAAAGCGATACGGAAAAGGCTAAAATTCAAGACTTTCGTTCGAGTATCCTAAGATGTAGGGCTTTTTTTAGGAAAATTTCGAGATAGGGTCGTTTTTCCGTAATTTCATACAAGATCCAGAATCTTATGGAAAGAAAATAAGACCCGGGGGTCCGCAGATGCTGACACGTCGCGATAATAGCCGAACAATTAATGTTGCATCTAATTCGGTGCATTTTTTGAGGGAAATTCGTTACGAATTGGTGTTAGGCGTTTCATTTTCGACGGTTTTTCGTACTTTAAGAAGCAGTGGAGTGATTGTTTGGCGCAAAATGGCGCCAGCTCCAAATCTGACAACAGCCCACAAACAAAAGATATTGGAATTTACCCGAATATGGACCGCTATTGGAAAACCGTACTTAACATTCTATTATTTAACGCTTTAACTCTTCTTATTTCAAAGAACTAAGGAAAATGACAGAGCATCATGATATATTTTCAAAAAATTAATTGAAGTGATAATACCGCGGATAAAAAATTAAGAAAATCTCCATTTTCAACCCCCCACCCATTCATCAAGGCTATGGGCAGACAGACAAGGTAATCCTGGTTTAACCCTTCCAGAGCTATGTTTTGGTTTGGGTTTCAACATTACGCAAATGACTTGACTTTTTATGTCGTTGGCTCTTAGAATGTAAGTTCAATATAGTTTGTATGTTCAACTTAATTTATTCTCTGTTTGCTAAAAAATATTTATGATCTACTCAGCTTTGCATAACTCTCATGAGAGAATTCGCTGCCAAAACGTCAATTTTGTGTGAAAAGTCAAATCTATTTTAGTATTTTGCATTTTTTTTGGACGTACGATTAACAATTTAACTAAATATTCGATTTTAATTTTGGTTTTCCAATGAAATTTGATAATTAAAAAATTGTCCGAAGTTATTTTTTCGTTTCTATAAAAATTGATAATGTCAAGTTTTGTTGTTGTGAACCTGCTGCCAAAATATAATAAAAAATATGTGTCATTTCCTTGAATATTAATGAGTGCAACCTATTGCCTATTTCTCTTTGATTTTATTAAATAAAAATATAAAAAAAGCATCTGGGATCTATTTGGACAGTCCTACATACATTTTTTTTTTAAATTTGTTGTTAATTTGTTCGCATTTGAATCGCTATTCTTAGCAAATAATACAAAAAACAACAATAAAAGTGCAACATATATCTCTTAAGCAGTACTTTTTCTGCCACCTAAGTTATTTTGAACTTAAAGATATCTATGTTTAAGTTTTCATTTGGTGCAAAGCAATATGTGTTACTTAAGCGTTTATTTTGAACTTAAGTATTTATGTTTCGTATCAGCAAACGGACCTAAGTCGATCAGAAATTCTTGATCGAATTTAATTTTCTATCAATAGCCCGATCATTCTAGACAAAATTTCACCATATATCAAAGTTAAGGAAGTACAATATGTTTTGATGCAGTTAGGTTTCAATGATGAAGTAGAATATGAAACCACAGTTTTAGACCAAAATTTGGTATGGCGTGTGTCCGGAATTTTGGATTTTGTGTTTTGTCGATTTGCAGGCGATTTGGCATTTATCGCTAAAAGTTAATGAAATTAGGATATTTCTCCCGTTTTTTCAACTTTTGGCCCATTTTCTGACAGAGAAATAATAACGAATAGATTTTTGTAATATCGATAGTAAACTGTAAGTTTATTCGACTTCTGAATAGACTCTCACAATAAGCCCCTAAGATTTTAATCTTACCAACTTTTTAACTAAAATAATTTATTCATAAAAAAAAGAACTATCTGAAACTAATATTTGTGTCTTAAAACGCCTTTTTAAATTTTCCTGATATAAATTCCGTGAGGAAACAAATTCTGTACGGAATTTACATCAGGAAAATAAAAAAATGTTTTTTTTAGATACAAATATTTGGTACAAATAGTTTTTTAATGAATAAATTATTTCAGGTAATTGTTTATAGATTTGCAATCTTTTTTATATTCTTAATCGTATCTTAACAAATAAAATTATCAAAAAGAATTTTTTTAACTGATGCGTTTTCGTGATTTTGATGAATTGATTGATTGATGAATTTTGTTTGACAAAATCATTGAAGCCGATTTGAAGAAAAATAATATTTTCAAAATTGTACAGCATGTACCGTTTTTTTTTTTGGTCCTTAAAAATTAAAAACGTGTGTGCATATTGCTCAAAAAAAACAGTATGTACTCAGTTTGGAGAAAATCCGTTCAGATGTAGGTGCGATGACAGACAAACAGAATTGCGAGACTTAAAGATCATAACTTAATTAAGTTTGAATTTCTGTAAGAACAGTCATTTTTATTAGTACAGTCGATATCAAATCCTGAGAGTGGATGTATAAATAAAACATTAGTGTAAAATCTTATAAGTGCATATAACGTGGGAGCGAAAACAAAAGTCTGGCTGTTTTTTTTTCTCAGCCTCTGGCGTGGGTTTGAAAATAGCGATTTAAAAAAAAATTGTCGGAGGTAGGTATTATCACTAAATTTTTCCTAAGTCCAATCACCTTAATCTTGGTAGTCCGACAAGTAGGAATCAAGATATAAGATTTTAAAGCTAACCTTAATCGATTTGTTTAGAGACTGTTTTTTGTTGATTGGTTAAGTTTTAAAAATCGTTGCAGCGTGACTGTATTTGTATGGATTTAAGATAATACAAAAAATGTCTATAAATTAGTATATAGAAAAAAAAGTTCTAAAACAAATAGTTTTTAAAGACAAATTACAAATTTTTGGTTTTATATTTATTTTTATAAGATAATTAACTTGGTAGACTACACAAATCGCTTCAAATATTTTGAAATGATAAACTTAAAAAAATAGAATCAAAGTCCGAAAATTCAACCAAAGCTATGTTTAACTTAGACCCAGGTCTAAAATGACTATCAATATGCCCCATAGCTTTCTCAGTTCATCAATAAAATAGGTACTAACTAACAAGCCATTTGCAGAAGGTTTGGGGATAGAGTCTCTTAGAGTCACTTAACTGTCGCAGTAACTTTTGATTTTTGTTCCAACATTCTACTTTTTACTAAACATATATTTTATTTGGTGATTGTTGTATTTTTGTTTGCTGTGACAACTAAAGTTTCAAGAAAGGGTTCAAAAATATAAGAATATCAATACATTAATAAAAATAAACCTAGAGAATTAAATTAAATGAAAAGTTTTATATTTTTATATACAAAAAAGGGGAATATTTCAAAACTCTTTTTTCCACATTCGAAAATGTTAAGTAAAACAAAAAAAAAAATGTTAAAAGCTCCTACAATAATATTAGCGATTGGTTTTAACGATTGGATTCAACTTTATCCATTTCTTATAGTTTTGAACCTATAGGTATAGGGTGAACCCAAACATTATAAAATATCAATTTAGTTTGGAAAAGAAAAGTTTTGAAAATTACGATTTGGAAAAGAAGACTCTTGAAAATATACGATTGAAACTGATGAGGAATAGACGAGTTTTGAACATAAAGAAAACTTTATTCGGTTTATTTAAAAGAAAACTTTAAAATATAAAGTCTTTCAAATAACGTCCCAGAAATGTATTTAAATTATTTAAACAATAGGAACAGATGGTATTAAACGACTGAATAGAATAGTGTTGTAACTTTTCAAGTACTTAAAAGTAAAGGGAGTAATAAGTTTAGATACATTTTAGCTAAATATGTATATGAGGGCACTTCTAAAGAACAGTTCCTCATATCTCACTTAATTAAGATAAAAAGTGTAATAGAAGAGTTTTAAAACTATACAATCATTTCAAAACTGGATATTAGTCATTAATCAGAAAAGTTTTTGAAATTATGTGAAAAAAAAATATATATTTACCGTATTTTGCGTCCAATATTTTTTGTTTCCTTTTTTTAATATAAGCTCTTTACGATGATCTTAATGTAGAGTCCTCAGACATGCACTTTCTGTGTATAATAATGGTAAATGAAAGGTGGCTTTTATGAACATTTCACGATGAAACTATTGAAAAGGTTACGCAACTTGATGATTAAACTATTGAAAAGTGTTTGAAACTTGATGATACAACTATGAAAAAGCAATAAAAATGATTTTAATAAAAACTTTAAATTGGTAGGTACTGAAAAAAATAAGTTATTATTTTTTTGTTTATTTTAATATAACAGTCACGTTAGTGTCTTTATCTATGTCTTTTTCAATATTAAATGGAGACATTCCTGTCTTGCAGCAAATCTCATCAAAATTACATAATCCTGTATATAATTTTTGTCGCCCAGAAGGAACTGAGCCCGTAAAAACCGGATATTTGTGAATGCATCGTATTAAATTATGCTGTAAGCCGAACACTACCAGCTTTCTCTCATCGATATTATGATTTTGTGGACATAAACGTTGGCAGATTGCCCGTAAAGTTATACCATGGGTCATGGATGCATAAAATTGGAATATTTTCTGTATTGGTGGCTTGGATTTTTCTTTTTCTGGATTAAGCGAAACATATTCACGACACGCCTTGGTCAGTTCTGAGCTCTGAATTAGGGTTTTCAGATGCTGCGTACACATATAGACGTTGCTGTATTTTAAAATTGGCAATAAGTGCACTACTTTATAGTACGCTAGATTTTGAATGCACGACTTGACAAGATTAGTTTCGACATCAGCTTCGGCTGCTATTTGAGCTATGTGATTGATGCCATTTATATAAGGCAGAATCTACGGAAATATAAATAAAAATTAAAATGTTTGTCCAAATTAGTTTAGATAGTAACTTTACCTGTTGTGTTGTGAGATCCCAACTTTCGATAGGTATTGTTTTGTATTCTAGTGTTAAAAGAGGAACCATGTGATCTTTAACCACTGGTGGGTCAGGTTTGTGAGTTACAATTTTTAAATATATCGTAGTATCACCCTCTGCAAAAAAAATATTGTTTATCGCTACTTGTTTCAACAGGTAGCAAGCTACGTTTTCAAAAGAAAAGTGAATTTTTTTTCTAAATATCACGCTATTTAAAGTAAAATGGAAGAGGCAATCGAAAACATTTCGTTCAATAAAATTTATCAAAATAATTAGCTTTTGCAACAAAAATATTTAGGGCGTGCTGTAAAAACACTGGTCGAAAATATTTGCCGGTATTAGAAAAATCGTAGATCGAAAATGGTTATAATTTGATGCTGACCAGTTGGTCGCAAGATGTCGCTTGTACTGAGCTCTCTTCGACAAAGACATCTCAGTTAACTAAAATATTGATATTTGAGTCGATAGGTCGGGTGGCGTATTGCCAAACTGTATATCAGCACAGATCTCCATAGTCTGTGCTCAGCCATTGACTGCTCACCGAATTTGAAAGTATTGTAGAGCAAAATGTATGCTACCACAGAGAGCTCTGTGGTCACATGGAGTTTGCTTGTAAAATATTAAAAAAGCTGAAGCAAACTATATGCTAGTTCAGATCGAGCAAAGTACCTGTGATAACAGAGCTATCGTTCACCTTGGTATATAGTTATTGTATGTGGTAAGTTCTGGGTTATAGTTTAATTGAGCCTTCTTAATATTTTACAAGCAAACTGCATGTGAGCACAGAGCTCTCTGTGGTAGTATACAGTTTGCCCCCAAAAAACGATCTGTACAGCATATAGTTCTACAGATACTTTGCACTTTGCTCTTAGTTTCATGAGCAAAATGAATACCAACCCAGAACTCACCGCACAAAATAATTATACTAACGTGAACGATGGCTCTGTAATCACAGGTACTTTGCTCTTAGTTTCCTGAGCAAAATGTATACCAACACAGAAAAATCTGGTTTTGATCTGCCACAGTATAGTCTGCTCTTAATTTGAATGAGCATTCTGTAGTCTATTGTAGAGCGCCAGAGCTCTGTACTGAAATACAGTTGGGCAGTACGCGCTTGGGTGCGCCGCAAACGGTCATGCCAAACATTTGACACATTTTCCTTGCAACTCGAAAGTCATAATACCTAGATGCCAAGTATTCTAATCGATTCTGAACTTTCAACAATTTTAAATTACACTTCGACTTTTGGAATATATTATAAATACTGTTATGTATATCTATTTTATATTTTTTTAAAAGCAAAGGATTTTGATGCAGAAAAAATTCAAAATTAATTTTAAAATAATACAACGAATCTTACCAACAATTGTTGTAACTTTGTTTTTATTTAAATCTTGCATCACCGTTGCAAAGAGTTCTTGTAGACGCTGTTTGTTGTCATCTTCTTTTGATAGAAAACATGTTTCTTCTTCCATCATTATCTGCAATGTTAATAACGCAACAGTTGATTAACTAGGTTGGTTGAGGAACTGGCTTGAAAAAATAAAATCTAAATAGTCTGTTTTACCAAGTACTCTGATAGTTTCTTTACAACCGGCTCATATTGAATTGATCGTGCCCAGGCATCACACACGAAACACAAATTAAAGTGAAAAGCATTACGGGCATATTTTTGATGTTCTATTCGGACAGGATAGCCAACTATCTTCAGACGTAATGCATTGACTGTGAGTATGCAACGTTGAAGTTGGGGCTTTGGGATTATGTAGACATTGATTGCATCAAATATCTTCTTTGAGACGTAGTCTTCTGGGACCTTTTACATAAAAAAACAAAATTAAAAATGTTGATGCTTGGATAGGGGGGACTAACTTGGCAACTTATTTTGCATCCAGCTGTAGGATGGAATTCGCTTAAGAATATACATCTTATTAAACCGTCTTTGTCACATCCTTCATAATCTGTATTTGAAGTCATTTTTTGGTTTGCAGCTTATTCTTGAAGGGTATTTATCTTTTAAACTTTTGCCCAATATGATGCATTCGCTTATCAAAATTCAAAACAAAAATTGGGTATTCTTTTTTTTTTACATCAGAAAACAGATGTTTTTGGTGAACAAGTGGTTAATTCGGAAGAAGTGAAAACCAGGGATGTAGGAGAGAGTTAAACCCTTCAAGCATGGACGACTTCGCATTCGGATCCAAATACGGATCGAAAAACTGCGTTTTGCGTCTCAAATTAGTATGGAAATTAGAATCACCATGGAGCCATTATGTGAATGTATTGTAAGAGAGAGTTTTTCAATGGGGATTTTTACCGAATTGTCAAACTCAAAACTCACAGCCAAAATTTTGGGTTAATGACATTTGTGCGTTCTTTTTTTTTCTAACTAGTTCACCTTCATCGTTCTTTTAATAAGAAAAAGTTACTTTGAGTTTTCATTTTGGGGTTAGATTGTGTTTGCTTTTCGTCTTCCGATTTGGAATTGTTTCCAATTTTATAATAATTAATTATAAATTTAATTGTTTTATTATTGAATTCGATATTTGGAACTGTTTTCTGAATAGTTCACTTTCATCGAAATTTTATTCATCCACTTGGGTCAATTTTTTAATAAAGAAATGTGTGGCTCATAAAAAATTAACAAAAAAAGCTAAAACAAATTGGAAATGCTTTGTATTGCTATTCAATTTCATGCAAAAATGAGGTTGATAGTTATTTAATTTGTAGGAACCATGCATTTTTGGTAGTGAATTATTTATCAATAAATTTAACGCAATCAAAATTTTGTCTTTTGTTTATTATTTCTTATTTTTTCGATTTTTTTTCAACCCCTTCCCATTTTATTAACTTTGATCGTTCTTAAAAAAAAGTAACTTTTTTAATTTTGACATTGCCACTTTTGTTTTTGACCATAGTTACAAAAAAGAACGCGCCACTAATCCAATTAACGCCAAGCACTCAAACGTCATTAACCCAAAATTTTTATTTGACGTTTAGAAGCTATGAGACAGAGATATATTGCTTTTTTTCTAAAAAGCCCTATTCACCATACTCGGAGAACCGAAACCAAATGGAATCTAAAACGGTTCAAAAAAAAATGAATGAGTTGAGGCATACCCAACCCAAAAGTATTAAAAAAAAACTTCCCATCTAGTCCAGTTTCTCCATTGCCTACAAAAATAAAACAAACAGAATTTTTTCATTTCAAGAGTTTTTTTTTATTTATCATTCATAAAATATTTTCTAAAGACTATTTCGCACTTATAAACATGACATATTTCCAAAAATATAAATTTACATTTAATAAATAGAAACTTGCATTTCTGATTGAAAATTTTTCAAAGTTTTAACAAGAAAAAAAAGAGATAAAAAAGCAACTGTCTTCGCCACGCTACCTACAAAACTGAACTAAAAAAAAGTGGTGGAAATTAAGGCAAAATGATTGTATACTTCGCCTATACTCTCTCTGTTTCTCGGTGCTTAAAAAAAATACTCTCGATTATCGTTCTTCTTACATGCGTTCACAGAAAATTTTTAATTGTGTGTGAGACACACATTTTTTTTGGAGTCCCAAGTGAATCAAGAAATTTGGGTCCGTGATTTTGCTTGAAGGGTTGTTTCAATTAGATTTCGGATGAGTACTAGGAACTATCCTTTTTGGTTCGAATCGAATTATTTGCTGTTGTTCCAAGACTAATTTGCGAGATATTTATGTGTGTGTGCGTAAATTGTCTGATATTTATTTATATTATGCACGTTCAGTCGAATAAAATTGATTTGACAAATAATCCGGTGAAAGGGTTTATATGTATATGTGTGTTCCGGGTCTACTCCTTTATTAATTCCAGAACAGAAAAATACTCCGAAAACATTACTCGGAACATCCAATCGAATTATTTTGGAGTAAGCGGAGTCAAAAAGGAGTAACTCCGAACCTCCAACCGAAAACGACAATATATGCGTGTTCCGGTTCTACTCCTTTATAAAATACTCGGATTAATCAAATTAATTTGGAGTAAGTGGAGTCAAAAAGAAGTAACTCCGAACCTCCAACCGAAAACGGCATTAATAATCCTCTTGAAACTTTACTGATAAGGCCTTTTAAAGTGCTCAAGATCGACCTCGAATTGATTCAGAAATAACTTAAGATAACGTAAGGCCAGAATCACACTGGTCTCGTGTGTTGTGTTGTGGAGCCGTGTGTCGCTGTCATTTCATATATTTCATGCGTCAAAAAGCTACACAACACACGATAGAAATGTAGTTCTACCGATATAAAATACATTGGGGCGTATTCATAGTCTTTTTAGAGCTGTGTGTAAGTTAAACATAGTTTTGGTTGAATTTTCGGACTTTGATTCTAGATAAGATTAGATTAGTTTATTGAATATAAAATTATATATACAATAGGTATAGCATGGCTTTATGCCGTCTGCCAGAGTGAGTATAACAATAGTTCAATAAGTTTTGCATGTGCAAGAAATATTAACATGGTTATGCAATTTACTGAACAGTACAAAAAAATATATAATCAATACAAAGTAACTTTACTAATGTGCTCAAAAATAACACTACTATGAAAATGTTTCAGCATAAAGGTTAGACCGCACACAGCTGCAGCGGAACTACACTTCACGACGCGGCAAAACATTATTTGTATGAAATTGTATGAGCTGTATCGCACTAAGCGGCAACTGAACTTCATACAATTTCATACAAATTATTTTGAATCGCAGTTCCGCTGCAGTGCAGTTCCGCCTAGTGCGGTCTAACCTTAAGTGAGATTAAATTCACTGAGTACGGTGCGGGTTTTGTTCACACCAAGCACCCCAATTCGCTCGTTGTTGTCGCCTTAGTGTCTCCATAGTACAAATAACAGTTTTAAATTACCATACAGGTTTAAAAATTACATTCGTTAATTTCAAACTTTAAAAAATCTTACAAAAACAAAAAAAGGTTTAGCAGGATAAAGAGATTGACGTCAGATAAATTCTTTTCTATACACGAGGGCTTGTTTAGCATAGTTATATAAACAGTTCCAACCTTTGGTTCCATTTAGGACATCGTACAGTTCGTTGCAATCACGAAAGCTGCTTCCAAAGTGCAATCTTCTTATTGCTTGGAGCATTGGGCATCTCGCTATGAAATGATTTACATCCTCACGCTCGTTGCTGTTGCAAAGTCCACAGATTTCTGATAAATCTTCCCTATATGGAATAAAATTCAGATTAATAACTTCTGTTCTTAAACGAAAAATTATATTTATTTTATCGATACTCATCTTATCCATGAAGCAATTATTTTCACCAAGTTGGTGGTTCAAGTTTTTGTATGTCATTCGTGTGTTCGATGAAGCAGCCGAATTTAAATTATTCTCATACAAGCTTTCGTCGACTTTTGCAATTAAACCGTAAAAAGTGTTCTGCCATTCCTCAGGATTTGGTGATAGGCTCAGTACAAAATTATGGGACCTGACTAACTCGTTCCATTCCTTGAAAATCCTCGCGGTTGTTCTGAATAGGAACAGCATGGTTTGTTTCTGCAAACACGAGCTATTCTTTTTCATAGTTTCGATGATGTAGTCGCTGTTAGATTTTAGATTTTTTAGGTAAATGCTTGGGAGTCCTGTTTCTACATGCACAGCATATATTGGCGTTGTTTCCGGTAACCTGAAAAGACGTTTAAAGAAATATCTTTGCAGCTTTTCGAACTCTTCCTCATAGGAACAGCCAAAGTACTTCACTTCCATAACATAAACAGGTATTAATAGTGGCATTATATTTAGCCGAGGTACATATATCTCTTGTTTACTGTAGAAGGATTTCCATATGGTATTAATAGCCATTTTTGCAGCCGTACATTTAGCTTTTATGTGCTTTTTCAGCTTCAGGTCTGATGAGAAAGTTACACCTAAATACTTGTACTCATCCACTACTTCCAAGATTTCATTGTTCAAGGTCCAAACTTGCGTTTCTCTTCTTCTGCCGGGATTTCCACGAACGACCATTACCTTTGACTTTGAAATGTTTATTTGCAGATCCCATAGAGGGCAATAATTGGATAGCTTGTTAATCATTAGTTGAAGAGTTGTTTGAGTTATCTGCAAACATAAATAACAGCCCTATTCTGCCGTTGTGAGGCTCACAGGTCACAATTTTTTGTGAGGTTTCTTATGAGGCGGTCACAATTTCGTATTCTGCTTAAGCCCTCATAAGAAACCTCACAAGAAAACTCACCACAGGAAGGTGATTTTTTTTCTGTCAGGTTGGCCAGCTGATTTCTGAAAACAAACAGATTAAACAAAAAATAAAACTTATTTGGCGGAATTAAATACCTTATAATAATAATGAATTCTATTGGTAAGCATTTCGTTTAAACATTGATGTTTATATTTAATAATTATTATTTTATATATTTTAGATGATCAGAAAATCAAACGAGCGTCAAGGGAGCAGCTCGAGTATTTCATCGATTTTGTTCGGAGAAACCTCGATCTCCTAGCAAACAAAAACGACCCCACTTTTTGAAGAAAATTGAATTAAAAAAAAATAAAAATGAAAATGAAAAGGTCGAATTGTGATTATACTCGGATGATAAAGGGTATAGTGCACTGTCTTGTTCGTCATGTGGTTTGAGTTCCTGGATAATATCTATATATCTAGGCACAAAGTTTTTGAAAAACAAAAAAATTTAATAAAAGTTGTGTTTTCAAGGGCAAATGGATCATTCATATCTCCTAATTGTAGCATATTCTCCTTTGCTGCAATCTAAGTCATTTATGAAAAAAAAAATATTTATTTGCTTTTGTTAATATGTATGTAAATTCTTACTTTTCATTTCTAGATGAAACTTCTTCGAAAGTTGTATTAAAATCAAATTCAATTCCATATTTCTTATTTTGCTATTTTTGTATAGTTTTGAGGGAAAGATGTGTCACGTATGTGAGTTGTGATCTGCCAAGGACCAGATCATAATTTTCAAGTTTTTATGAGGCTCACAAGTTGTGAGGTTTTTTCTAGAATACGAAAAAGTCACAAAATCGAATTCACCTCGAGTTATGAGGTTATTGTGACTTGTGAGGCATTAGTGAGGGTGTCAGAATAAGGCTGGTCATCGGCGTACAGGTACAGTAGAACTTTGATAGGTATTACTGCAAAACTCAGT
Organism: Melangyna quadrimaculata; assembly: GCA_949320155.1. Taxonomy (NCBI): domain Eukaryota; kingdom Metazoa; phylum Arthropoda; class Insecta; order Diptera; family Syrphidae; genus Melangyna; species Melangyna quadrimaculata. The sequence goes on along the minus strand of OX439484.1, from coordinate 34,207,818 downwards.
TATGTCGTCAATAAATAACGCGAACATAATTGGGCTCAAGACGCAACCCTGTGGTACTCCTGTGGATGTAATTAAATAGTTTGAACTTTCTACATTTCCTTCCATCGCAGCAGATGTACCCGAGGGCAGTTCCATGTACATCTTAATAAATTTAAAGGATATTCCCATTTGTGATAATTTGTAGATAAGATTGTTCCTGTTGATTTTATCAAACGCTGCCTTAAAGTCTATAAAAAGACAGTAAAGTTTGTTTTTCTTTTCAACAAAGTGCTCAGCGACACTCCTAAGTACAAAAATTTGGTCTGAGGTTGATTCTATTTTTTTTAAGTTTATCATTTCAAAATATTTGAAGCTTTTTGAGTAGTATACCATAAATTAGTTATCTTATACAAATATTAAACCAACAATTTGTAATTAAAATCTGTCTGTATTTATTGAGCCACAATTGTCTTATACTACGTTTTCATTAGAGCCGAAATGAGGTAATTTCGAAATTTGGCAAACAAGTGTTTTCATTATAAAATTAGCTAATTTTATTTGACATCTCATTTCATTTTGAATTTGGAATGGCAGTTAGTCGTTTATTTTTGTTGTTTTCTCTTTCTGTTTTATATTGTTGAGTATAATGTATTGATATTTTCATACAAAAGCTTTTAATAGCTTTTGAAACTGATTCCCGCTGGATGCATTCACTTAATTTCCAACCTAATTTCGTGCAAATGAGGTTGAAATTACTTCATTTGGAAATGTGATTTTGTATGGGAAATTAGGTAATTTCGAATCTCATTTGGAAATTTGCAACGAAATTACCTCACTTGGCCCAGTGAAAACGGCATATTAAACTGTAGTTTATTTAAACTTGGGTCTATCTGCGACTATGAATATGCCCCATTGCAGCGATAGCGACACACGACAACACACGAGATATGTGTCGATTCGGCATAAAGCCTCTCCTAAACCAACGTGATACACTCGCTATGCATGGCGAATCATTCACAATGGTAACAAAAATGACAAATAAACAATGCTAAACAACAACAAAAATTGCCATCGGCGAATGTACCGCGCCGCTTTCGCGTTGGTTTTGGGAGTGCAACTCAAGAGGCAGGTGTGCTACATGCCTTATATACAGCCAACCCTGTACAATTTTAATTCACCTCAACTTTAACAAATGTCAAAACATAAAGAACATGAAAACTGTCAAAAAAAATTTTCACGTCTCTTTCGTAGATCGCAGTTTTGTGTGTAGTTTGTGCTCACTGAAGCTGATTGACTGAATTTAATTTTCGCTGTTTAAAAGAATTTCATAAATTGTGTACTTTTTCATATTAAACTCAATCATATTCAATTTCAACTAGACAATAACAACTGTGAACATTATGGTTAAAGTAAGTTAAAGTTATAATCGGTTAAATGTAAGAAAAAACTCATTTCAATCACATTTTTTCCGGTTGTGTTTTTGTAGACATCATGGCTGGATTATTGATTTTTTTTTCATTTCCGAATAGTTTTCATATTCTTTTGCCCACAAAGGACGAAAAGATTTTTTCATTATATTTAAATACTGAGCCTCAAAATAAACCAACCGAAACAAAGACTTATTAGATCTATTTCTGTGAAAATATTGGCTTTGAACTTTTGAGTCCACAATGTTGAGTTTTTGTTGAAGCTCATCATCGTTCATCGGAGAGGGCGTGAACACCACCCAGTCGCCTTGGCCGTGTGTGGTGCTGGTGCCTTTTCTCTTGAATTACAAGTGTTAAGTGTCAATTTTTATTCACACATTATTTTCAATTTTTATTCTTTCTCTCTATCGTATTGTTGAATCGGAACCTCAAGCAGCACCCTGCGATTGGATTGCTGTTGTAGTATGCTCTATAAAAGCAGGAGGACTGCCAACCAAACGGTCAAGTACATGTTTTGTGTTTAGAGTGTGTTGCGCCCCTGTCCACATCGCACTAATCAACCATCCAAGTATTCTAAACAAAGATGAACTCGGACAGCAGTGAAAAGGGCAGTTCCATCATTCGAGGACGAACCTATCCAAAGATGACTACAGTTGCCGATGCGGATTTTGACAAATTCGAAAAGCCGCAGGAGCGCTATGTGTGGGAGATGAGAACCCGCAGTCCCAATACCACACCGGCAAGCACTGTGCTGAACTCGCCGGACCAAGCTGAAGTGCAATACACGCAGCACCACAGTCGCCAGCATCAGATTCGTGTCGGGCGGAGTCCCGTCAGCCAAGTGGATAACATGGTACCACAGGGACTGACCAGTCCCGGCTCGCCCACGGATGTCGGAAAAGCCGGCGGGCACTGTGTGCGTGATGGAGAGATTGTGGTCTTCGACGATATCGACACCAACTGGATTAAGTCGCAGGCCAAAGATGGAAACGTTGATGACGTCCTGAAGGTTACTAAAATGATTGGTCAGCTGCCAATTGCAGAGTATGAAGGATCTCCCCGACGCATTGGCAACCAACAGCAGGGCTTTAGTTTGCATGGAGGCTGCTTTAAAATGGCAAGCGCCACAGCCGGGGGTATGCCTACACGTCCACCAGGATTTCCACAGCGTGTTTCGCAACATTCTTCATCCGCTACTCAGCAAGATACAAAAGAAAGCAGTAACCATAGGTCAGACAATTTGATTGACATTGATGGTGGCAATGCTGCTGCTGATGCTGCTTACACTGACAATCGAAACGACTCATCTAGTGTTGCCGACGAATCGCGGCCTAAGACACCAACGTTTGATTATTTGTACGAATTCTCAGAGACACGGAAAGTCCTCGAGGAGTTTTTCAAAGGAGCCAATACCGATGAAAAACAGTTTGCCGATTTTGCTGAGAGCGACGATCTGGGAAGTTCTGTAAGTAAAATATTTAATTGATTCATCTATGATGTAAGGGTTGTTCTTGAAATGTTTTTATTTATTCCACTTTGTTTGAGTTTATTTTGCCAGTTAATTTATTCTTTAATCGTGACAATGTTTCTCAATGAAATGATAGTATTGTATTAATCACTCTTCTAAGCTAAGCATGATTCACCGCCATAAGAATCATTTCTTTTTATTTTAAAAAAATACATACTATTTGCATAATCAGTTAAAACTATGATTGTGTATACCTTCCTTGATTTTGAAGAGAAGAAAAAACAGAATATTTAAGGCGTTGAAAGACTCGTCCTCGGAAATATGCTCAATGGAGAACCGGACAAAACGGTCTACATAACCAATAACAACGAGACATATGTCGTTGAAAAGGTATTTTTGTGTACATGAATAGTAAATATGGCAGCTCATTCCAAATCGCTGTGTGAAAAAAGTTATTGGCCAACACAGATTGTAATTTGGTGCATATAATTGAAACATGTAAGTAAGTTTGCAGTTTGTAGTAGCAACAATGTGCTGGCCTTACCAATAACAACAAAATATTATGTTTCTGAAAAGGTCTTTATGTATTTAATGTACTTCAATAGTTACCTTGACAGCTTTTAAAATCCCTGTGTGAAAAAAGATATTCGCTAATTAGGATTGTGATGTGGTGGATTTTAGTATAGAAAATGTACATTTTGTAGCTATTTGTAGTATAGTCAAAAATGTGTTGGTCCAACCAATAATAACGCGACGTACGTTGTTAGGAAGGTATTTTCATGTACTAAAATAGTTACCTAGACCACACATTTATAATCGTTGTGTGAAAAAAGTTTTTGGATATAAAAGTTATAAAAATTATTCGGTATAAAATAAAAGACTTTGGTTATGCTATATACATTTTCTATACTAAAATTCAACACATTAGGCTCGTTTCACACATTTGCGGTTCGGTCAGTATTAAGTTCGATTTCGGTTTTCGTCTAGACCCCTTCACACACAGAGGTTCATATTCGGTTTGTACTCACTACTAATTAAAATTAAATAAAATGTATTAAAAAAAAAAATACGTACCGTTTTGAAACCGAATGAAACCGTATAGCACCGAACAATCCCTCGTCACGAATCGGTTTCATTCGGTTTCAAAACGGCACGTATTCGCACGTAAACGTAGCGTTTACATATATTCGGTTTGGTTTCAGGTTTTCTGAAGTTTTTTTTTGTGTTAATATATTTTATTTAATTTTAATTATTTGTGAGTACAAACCGAATATGAACCGTCTGTGTGTGAAGGGGTCTAGACGGAAACCGAAATCTAACCCAATGCAGACCGAACCGAATGAAACCGAATATGTATGAAACGAGCCACACAATCTTAATTATGGAATAGCAGACATTTTTTTTCAGATGGTGAGTTTGGAAATTAATTTCTCAAAAACTATCGATTAAAATAACTTTATTTAAACAGAAAATTAAAGAATGGGTTTCTGGGTTCAAAATAAGCTATAAAAGAATATTGTGGGTGTTACCATTATTTTTCAATAGTGTTGTTTCTTCCTTAAGTCATTTTTTTTTACACAATTGCCCCTCCCATCTTAACGGGGGTATATAGACCCCCTTCCAGTATGGTTTTCCTATTATTTTTGCTCAGTCTACACGCTCCAGTGCTTTGATGTATTTATGTCAACCATTCTTTATTTGGTAGTAAACTGTTTGATAACACTACTTTTTATATAATTTTTTTTATCGCTAAATTTTGAATTGTTGTATTTTAAAAACCATTGGTTCTACAGAGCTGATTTTGGTCTCAAGTTGAAGCAAATTAATATTCTTTGAAATCGTAAAACAATGCTTTTATTTAAAGTTAATTATTTAGGACTAAAATCACCAATAACTGAAAAAATCGTGGTTTTTCTGATTTTTGACCATGAAGCGGTCACCGCGCCGCTCGAGGTCGAAAACTTAGGTTATTTACTAGGCAAATATCCTAAAAAACTGAGCAAATAATCAGAAATACCAGATTTGACGCATGTGTGAATGTACAGTCGTGGCCAACTAATTAAGAACGATATTTTTATAAACTTCTAAAATGCATAACTTTTGTTTGGGAAATCTGTTGAAGTTGAGTAGTGGTTTTAATAATAGCCCATGAACTACGGTTCACTTTGAGTAATGTTTAAAGAATATAAGCATGAGAATATTAGTAGGAAAAAAAACATTAATTTAACTCTTATTTCGTCTGGCAATATAATTAAGAACATAAACAAAATGTTGTCGTAACATTAAAAATCTTTCAAATTTCAATATGTTAACGTGAATATATTGTAGGAAAACCTTAATTCTTTATAATTTCAGACAAAATTCCTTGCATATTTTCGCGTAAGGCATGGAATCTTGATATTGGTGTACTCTATCAGATTTCCTCAATATTTAGAACACTCTGGTCAAAATGTTTTTTTTTTGTTTTATTTTAACCATCCATTGATGTCTCCCCTCAAGTTCTCGAAAGAATTTAGGCCCGAGCTTTGGACGGTATAATCTAAAAAATGACTTCTTGACTACGCAAACACCTTCTTAGCAATTCGTTGAGGACTTCTAGGATCATTATCGTCCTTTAAAACAAATTGTATGGGCATGATTTCAAATGAATGAGACTCCATAACATGTTTCTCAATGTCTTTATAAACTTTCTGGTCAATTCGAGCAATTTTTTCTAACTTATCGACCATACTATGCCAAATCAATGCACCCTAAACAGATTTCCCATACAAAAGTTATGCATTTTAAAATTTTATAAAAATATCGTTCTTAATTAGGTGGCCACGACTGTATATAGTAACTGTACTATTTCTCTATCATACAGAAAAGGTTTTTTTTTTGCATGACTTGCCCTTATTCATTCATTCATTGCGCAGCTCTAGTTTGTCGTAGGGAGCTATTTTTTTTTTTAATTTTAAGAAATTAAAAGGACTACAAATTAGTTATTAATTAAGCCGATTCACAAGCCTTTATCAAAATTATAACTCAAAAGTATTTGTTCAACAAAAAAAATGAATAAAACTGACTAAAACTAGCTGTTAATTTTTATTTATTTGTTTAAAAAAAATATTTATTTATTTAAACAATAGCTAATATTCTAATTAGTAATATTTTTTTTTCATTTTTTACTTTGCGGTATACTGGAGCCAAGGTATTCGTAAAAAACAGAAAATGTCTTTTTTGGGGGGCTCCGACTTGCCTGTGTTAATTCATAGATTTCTCGGCTCCTGTTTGGAGTTAAGAGCTCAATTTTGAAATTGTAGGGAATTGCAACAGCTAGACAAAACACAAAAGAAAAACTAACTTTTTTCGAAATAATAATGAAAAAACGTCTAAAAACCAAAAGAAAATTACTAAAACTAACGTAACTTTACGTTTACTTATTTGTTCAAACAAAAAAAAAACTTAACACTCCATGCTAGATAATTTTATTACAAACAAAACGTATTTAATTTTTTTACTATGCAATGTACTGGAGCCGAGATAATTGCAAAAATTCAAAAAGTACCTTTTTACGAATAATTTTGGTAAAAAAAGTTGTCAGGTGGTGCAAGTCAGTGGTGGGTTAAGCTTTTCTTTTAAGCCGTTATCGACCGTGCCGATCAGCGCAAGGTCAAGCCCTTTTCTACGACTGATCGACTGGAATAGTACACAAAAATAACTTTTCAACGAGATATTTGTCTTGTTGTTATTGGTGCCTAGACCAGCTTCCATACATTTTTGTCGGTTCTCCTTTAATGCTTGCGAATAATTTTTTTATCAAGCTATACTAAATTTAAACCGGGAATGCATTTCAACACAATCTATTCTTTTTAAATTAACTTATGAAAGTAGACTACCGTTTACATATCGTTTTAAACAAATTTTAAGACTTAAAAAAAAATTAGAATTTTATAGTCGGGACTATGTCTGACCACTAGATTTGAAGAAGAAAGTCTACGATCTAAAGAGTACGATCGATGTATTGCGATGTAAACCATCAACTACAAATAATCATAACAAAACGAATGCATTCCAAAGCTCTTATCTGCCAGTCACAGAATCGTTAATGGCACAATGAAAACATTACTTATCTGAAAATTTGTGTTTTTTAATAAATCCACCCACGCTATAAATCAACTTCAAACAAACAAATAATTATAAAATTGCAACGGTTAAAGAAACCCAGAGCCACACAGCCAGTGGAAGTTTATCATTCGCTGTGCAGTTACAAAATTAATAGCATAATACGATATACTGGGTTTCTAGAGACGTAAATGAAAACGTTAAAATAACTATTGAGTGATTATAATATTTATTGAATTGTTTTATAGAACAAATTATGTGAATCTTGTGCGATGTTAAAAAAAAATATATAAATTAAAATAAGCCTTATCTTGTAAAATTTGTGAACCTTAACACATTTTGTTGCAATCTGTTATTAGATTAATATGATGTCATGAATGATTTTATAATCCCGGAACATGTTAAAAAATGTAAGTTTTAATTCAAAAATACCTTTCAGTTTGCAGCTTTGTGTATCGTCCTTTATTTCACAAAGTAGGCTAAAATAATTAAATTTGGTGCTGAAACAGATTTTGAGAAATAGAGCCTAGTGACTTCAAACAATTTGTTTATCTATTCCAAACGTCTAAGTTCGACACTTTTACATGACAAGACAGATAATCTTAGAGACTTTTAACTTCCACGCAAGAATCAGAAAGAAGGAGCTTTCAATTTTGTTTTAGATGGAATAGGCTGGAAAACGATGCCTATACGGATTAGTCGACTGTCCGAAAACTATGGGATACTACAACAAAATATGTTAACTCGCAAATTTTCAAATAAGATTTAGGTTATTCTTTACTATCTCAAAATTGTATTGAACTATCAATGTTACCAGCAACAGCGGTCGTTGTTATTTTAGAACCGTTTTGTTGAAATCGTTCAGAGCCCAGAAGAACAGGTCTACCAACTCCATTAAATCCCAACATTTATGGTGTCGGTGGAGTGCTGACAAATTATTCTAGCTAAGGCCAAGGTGCCAGTTATAGCTTTCATTGAAAACCATCATTGAAAAAGTTAGCTGTTGACATTGAGAACCTTTGAAAGTTTAATCATTGAATATTTTAATGCTGAAATATAGCTTACGACTTCAGAATTATTTCTTCTGCAAACAAAAAAATTCATTTTGACCCATATTTTTCCCATAACGTCAATTTTAATTTTTTCAATGATCATTGGTAATCATTGAAATATTAAAAGTCATTTTATGAGAAAAGGTGTGCAAAATTGAATTTTGTTTTGCTGGAAATAATTATTAAGTCAATAAGCTTTACTTTTGCATCAAAATAATCATTTATTTTTTCTTCAAAATTGACAGTTTATATTTTCAATGATGGTTTTCAATGATAGCTATAACTGGCCCCTAAGGCTGCGCGTATAGTAGTGCGACAAAGCGATGCGAGAAATGTTTCCGTGCGAGAAAAAAAAATTACATTTATTCTCATAAACGTGGGCACAGTGAAGCGATATTTTCTGCGAGTGTTGCGATTTTATCACAAACTTATCGCAAGCATCACGTTCACGAACTCTTTTGTCCACTTTTTCTCGAATCTCGAATACCTTCTCGCATCGATTCTCGTATTGCATCGCTTTGTCGCACTACTGTACGTGCAGCCTAAGCCTTATTTTTACTAATTAGTTTTAGTCCATTTAATGACAAGAAAACGTTTTATCAAATAAATAAATAAATGCCTTCAAGGTGTGAAAAACAGTAAAAAAAAATAGCAGTATTCATACAAATTAGGAAAAGGAACATAATTTTAATTGAAATTATAAGAAAATTTGTTAGTTTTTGGTTGTAGACCCCTGTATTTGTTATTACGGCTTCACATTGTAGCTTCATGGAATCCAACAAAGCCATCTATTATTGTCCAAAGCTGATGATTAGTGATGGGTCTTGAACCTGCGAATTTTTTTTTAACATCTGCCCAAAGGTTCTCTATTAGGTTGAGGTCAGTCGATTGGGCAGGCCAGTCCATAACAGAAATATTATTGACTCGAATCCAATCTTTAGCTTTTCTGCTGGTGCGCTTCTGGTCAATGTCTTATAATTGAAAGTTCCATCTGATTTGCATTTCTTCCTCTGCGTAAGGCAGGTTTCCTGGATAATGCCAACGTATACATGCTGTTCAATCATACCATTTATTCGGTATTCAGGCTATCACCATGGTATGAGAAGGAAGCCCATACCAATACAATACACACAAATGCGGACCTGTAAACATAGGCCTTGGCAAACTGAATTCTTTTGGCAATGTGTTTTTTTTCTTTATTTGTAAAAAGTGGATATTTAATTGGACTCCTGGCCTTAAGATTATTTTTTTCTTTTGCACTTAACTTGCCGTTTTACCTCAGTAGCTGGCAAGTGGGTGAGGCCTTTGAGCATCTCACAATCCTCCTTACCGATTTCGGAGACAAAACTTTTTTCTTTTTCATTCATTTTGAATTCAGCGCCCTAAATAACATAAATCAGTCAACAAATGAAAACTACCCTTCCCCGCAAAGGACACTGTAACGTAGTTCAGTGAAAAAAAATCGAATCCAAAACAAATTACACTCTGAGGTAAAAACATAAATCCATCAGAAATGAAACACAAGGCAATTATATTGCAAAAAATTATAAAAATCGCTCTTTTATTCACAATCAACACAATCAAATTTCGGACGTACTGTTAAGTACAGAGATTCTTTCTTTAGTCGCACTACTCGAATGTGGAATGCTCTACCCAGCTCAATTTTCCCCTCCCATTGTGATCTACAGACGTTCAAAACCAATGTGCATCGGTATCGCCTTTTAAATCCCCTCCAATCTACCTAATCGCTCGTGCTGTGTATATCATCTTAAGGGTAGTCATAACCCCTTTTGCACGCGCTAAATATATAAAAAAAAAATTACCTGCTTTATAAAAATCCTGATAATGACTGAAATAATACAAATCACATCACCTTCTCGGTCTTTCGTTAAGTTTTACAAAAAGATTTTATATAAGATTATATATTTGCACATTACATCGACTGCAGAGTTGCCCGACTCATGCAGTTCGATACAGACGAAAATGATAAAACCAAATTACATACATGTATACGCCAACTTTCAGTTTTGAATGTAAACTTCGTAGATAAAAAAAAGGCAGCACATTATTCAAAAATCTGTTGTGTTGTTTTAATATTAATTTTGATAACAATTTATCAAAGTAAGAACCTTCGTTTCATACCAATCGTCCCCCTAATGCAAGAAGTAAGAATGCGCATATTAAATAATTTTGATTATATATGTAGTTAAATTCGCTATCTGATGTAAATGTGTGAACACCCAAAAAAATATAAAACATATTTTAAAATAGTATTATTATTTGAAATCTTTTAACACGAAGTAAAGATAATAGAGTACATTTGGGTTTGTCGATTCGATATTTTACCTTTGTTTTTCAAATTTGTTTTTTTTAGGATACACATCAAGAGTATGAGCGAGAAGAAGACAAAAAAGCAGAACAAGCTTATATTGGGCAAAGATTAGCTAGAATTCCAAAAGAAGAACTTTATATGGTTCATCGTTCGCCCAGAAAACAAGTATTAAACACACTTCTCAAAATGTTTTTTTAATTTTGATTTTTTAATATTATAACCATTTCAAATTACAGCAATATGACAACTACAACGAGCAAAATGACATTGAACTTTACATCGATTCAAATAGTCGTAGCTCTGGTGAACTCGCTGATACAGAGTTAGAAGCAAACTTGCGTCGACATTCACGCAATTTTACTCTTTCACCAGAAACAACCGATTACGATTCGAATTGTGGTGATTTGGATAGCCTTTCGAATGATATTAATTTACAAACCGATTTTGGAAAACTTTACACAAGTATGCCAGTTCTAGAAGATGGACTTTCTAGTGGACATGCCTCTGATACGGAAAACAATATCTCCGTTGTGATCGATAAGAAATTCTTGGAGTGTAATAATCTAAGTGTGGCAGCTTTGGATGAAGTCGAAAACAATAGTGTCATGAATAATAGTCAAGATGAATCTGATATTGAAGTGAAACAGGTAATGAATGATGTGGCTACAAGTGATAGTGGTTGCTGTAATGCAGCCCTCAACAATGGCGATGTTAAAGATTCTCATATCTATGACGCTGTCTATGCCACAAGTGAGCTTCTTGTTTTATTCTTTGAAAAAAAGGGAGACATTCTATTGTAATGGTTTATTTTATAGATATGCCACAAAATACTCCACCACCACCACCTGCACCGGTTCCACATCGCCAGACAATAACCGAAGCAGAATCTCAAGACATTCAAGAGGCTATGAAAGATATTCGATCGGCATTGCAGCGTGCGAAAACTCTTCCCGAAAAGGCTAAATTCTGCGATGAAGTACTTCCCGCCGGACGTGAATCCCCAATATGGGTTCCACGAACTAACTCGCACGAGAATTCTTCCGTTGATGTTATGCACAAAGGTCAGTGTCAGACAGAAGAGGAAGAACACGATACTGATTTGGAAACTGATCGATTATTGGGACAGCAACGTCTTGATGATCAAGGCTTTTATGATGATAAAGTTCGTCACATCAATTTAAATTAACTAAAAATAATAACTTTAATTGCAGCAACTCTGGTCAAAGAATTCCCCAACACACTCTCCAACTACTTCGGATATAACAATGTTGAACAACTCGTCCAGCATTAAACCACAAACATTTTCCTCTGCCACCATTCGACAAGGTATTGGAACAGCTCTCACACCAACTTCGCCAGAACATTGCCAAATAATTGGTACAGGTGAAGTAACCATAACATCGCCCGAAAAACTACAATACTCAAAGAGTCCAACCGGTTCAATTAAATCTCTGAAAGACTCTACAAACAGTGATAAGAAGGCAAAAACTCGAAATAAAGAAGGTAAGTTTTTTTGTTTTGGAATTCCAATATTGTTGTTTGTTTCCCCATTCCAAAAGTTGGCTTTATTAATGACCGAAAATACATTAAATTGTTTCTTTTCTATATTCCACGCTTTCGTGTAACCTTGCAATAAAAAAAATAACAAACATTTTGAAAAAAAAACATTAAATGTCATAAATGTCCTCTAACCAAATTGTTGTACTCAAAAAAAAAAAAAACGTAAGTCCTTTGGTTGTTGTGTAGTGATTTTTTTTTTATTTTTAAAGTACTATTTTTTAAATTTATAGCTACAGCAAGAGGTTTTCATGAAAAAAAATTTATTTATAGAACTTAAAACTAAATTGAACATTAAATCGTTGGAACATTTTTAATTGTACCAAACGACTCTATTTTTGCATTCATCGTTCACTATGGTGTTGATGGCTACATAATAAGAATCAAGCAAAATACAACTTCGACTCTGCAAAAGAACATCTCACAGCAGTGGCCTTATCTTTTATTTCATGGTATTTTTAGTCATATATCAAATTTGCTGATATCGTGCAGATGTTGGTTTTAGTTCGTGATAAGCTAAATTACCGAAATAGATTTTATAAAGTTCAAGTTAAATCATGCAATTCACCAATAATTACCAGTAAAAATTCGTTCACTTGAAGGGCAATACTTTTTTGAATTATCAAACCGAATCCAATCATAGGTGGACATTTTTAAATAGCTAATGCACTATAGTCCAAAAGGAGTTGAAAGTCCCAAAAATGTCTCTTAAGGGGATATTTTTTTCTCTTAGCGCATAACAAAGAAGAATGGGCAAAAATATATGGGACCTGGTCTACCTATTGCCCAGAAACGAGACCTGTGAAAATGATTAGTTACTATGGAGTGTACCAACGTTCGAGTATTTTGTTTGGGACCTGGTCTACCTATTGCCCAGAAACGAGACCTATGAAAATGATTAGTTACTATGGAGTGTACCAACGTTCGAGTATTTTGTTTGTCCTAAACAATGGGAGTTGCCTTAAATAAGCGACCGAAAAAATAAGAAAAACACTTTGCAAATTCGAATAAACATAGACGAATTGTTTTATATTTTATTATATTCTGCCTAAACCCCATGGTTTACAATTCTGTGCCCATATTAAATGATGCTCTTGAACTAAGCGTTCCAATGTTGTGTATCTCAGTTGTGGGCACTAGACGCACAATTATTCTCATTCATTTCATTCGCTAAATCGAATTAAAAAAAAGTAGAAATTATTCGTCAACCGTGATACTATTATTTGTCATTTGTATAAATGTTCCTTTATTTTGGTGTCTATTCAGTTCATCAAAAGTGACCAATATTGTCATTTCAATGGAACACTGTTGCAATTAATTTTTCTTCTAGTTGCATTTTTTGTTGCCATTTAATGCCTAAACCCCATGGTTTACAGCTTTGTGTCCATACACAAAAATGATGTACTGGGGCTAAGCTTTCCAGCGATGTATATCTCATTCGTGGGCAATAGGTAGACCAAAATGCCCATTCTCCTTTAAATTTAAAGGTTTATACAAATTATTGCTGTCTTGCTAATAACTTACAAAAATTGATATCTACCTGCTTACAAAACGCCCATGTTCTGCATTTCACTTATTGAGAATTCACATGGCGAAAGTGAATTTGGGTGTTCCACAACTCGTTATTGTGCCGTTTTCACTCGGCCAAATGAGGTAATTTCGTTGCAAATTTCCAAATGAGATCCAAATTACCTCATTTCCCATACAAAATCACATTTCGAAATGAGGTAATTTTAACCTCATTTGCACGAAATTAGGTTGGAAATAAGGTGAATGCATCCAGCGGGAATCAGTTTCAAAAGCTCTTAAAAGCTTTTGTATTTAAATATCAATACACTATACTCAACAACATAAAACAGAAAATTTGCCAAATTTCGAAATTACATCATTTCGGCTCTAATGAAAACGTAGTATTGTTCCATTTTCGGAACGCTTTCAAATCACTTTGTTTATGTTCTGTGAATTGTCTGTGAAAATGGTACAGTTGCCGTTAGCTTGTGTATTTCTTCGTCTTCGTGCTAAATGTAAGAACAAATTATTATTTTTTTTTTTTTTGTTTTTTAGTGTTTATTTTTTTTTTTTTCGGGGAAAACATAATAGACTAAGAGCCCAGGGCCGCCAGACATACGTCATTTTTTTTTTGCGAACAGATACTAGGTAGCTAAGAACAAATGGATACTAAGAATCTTCAATCCGGGTGCAATTAAGAGGTAGCGAGTGTTAAAGTTGCATACAAATGTTGCAACATTGCGTTATTTTATCAAAGCTGAATTTTTGATATGTGTTAGGGGATGGTGTCATTTAATTTATTATTATTATTATTATTTATTAACAAGCAATTAAAATTACAAGCTAATATACAAATTTAACAAGCCTAGCTGCAGAGACTATTGGCTTTCTTGTTTATGAATTTAAATTACAATTTTTGCATTTTTGAGAAAATTAGTAATGTTATTTATATTTGTTAGGCTGGGATTCTGGAGGATTTCATATATGGAATTGTTTTTGAAAATATTGTTAATTATGGGCTGCGACACCGGACAAAGTTCCAAAATATGTTTTAGATCAAGGCGGGTGTTGCAGGTGGAGCAGGTTGGGGCGTCGTTTTTATTGAGGAGGTGTTGGTGGGAAGCAGTGGTGTGTCCAAGTCGAAGTCTAGCAAAGTTAGTTATTTTTTGTTTCGAACAGTTCGTAGGGTACATCGGCGTAGATTTTAAGGGGTTTATATCCTTGTAGTGATGGTGATACAGACTCCAGTCGTGGATGTTTTTTGCAACAGATATTTTTCCGTTATGCTTGAGGAGATCGGTTTTGGTGAAGATGTTGAAGGTGAAGACAGGTGCGTTTTTGGCTGAGTTCGCAGCACTGTCGGCATATTCATTTCCGCATATTCCAACATGGCCAGGAGTCCACATTAGCTTAATGGTTTTCAATTTTATCAGTTGATATCTTATTGCTGATATGATTTCAGTGTTGTTGTTTGCGTTGTGAATTGCATTGATTACTGAGATGCTGTCGGAGCATATAATGCATTTTTCAGATAGATTGGCTGCAGCTTTAGTCGCTTGAAGGATTGCAAATGCTTCTGCTGTAAAGACCGAGGCAAAGTCTGGGAGAATGCCAATGCTTATAGTTGATCCGTTTTCATCGGTCACCGCGTAAGATGTGGAGTCTGGAGTTTTAGAGCCATCGGTGAAGATAAATCTCCATCCGTCAGATCTTAAGTCAGAGACGATACAATTATATAATTGGCGATATGTGCTATTTGCTGTTTTTAATTTTTTGTATTTGGTTAAATCTAAGATCAGCGATTCAGGTTTGATGAACCATGGTGGGTAGCGTGGGGCGATAAGCCGTTTTCTTTTGGTAGGCAGATTGTTAAGCCTTGCTTCCTTAAGGATTCTAGCGATGGCGGATGGGATTCGTTTTGTTAATTTTTGATTTGTTGTCTTTTTGATGTCGTTATCGATAATGGAGTTTTTAGAGAATACAAGTTTTGCGAGCATTCTTAATGTTAGTGCGTCTCTTCGTTCCACGATGCTGGGGAGTCCTGCTTCAGCTAAGATGTTTTTTGTTGGAGTTGTTGGAAAGGCATTTATGCTTCTTCTAGCTGCTATGTGGTAGATTGGATTTATGATGTTTAAAACATACTTTGGGCAGTGACCATATATACACAACCCATAATCAATTTTACTTAAAACTAAAGTTTTGGTTATGTATGAAAGGGTGTTAATATGTACATTGCTTTTATTTGATGCTAAATATCTTACTATGTTAGTTCGTGCAGCTAGGGATTTCTTAAGTTCTAAACAATGTTCTTTCCAAGAATATTTACAGTTAAATATCAATCCTAAAATACTTAAATTACTAACATTATTTATCATGGTGCTGTTTATGTTAAGGTTAAGTTGTTGACAATTTTTTTTTCGACATATATGGAGTAGTTTACATTTTTCAACTGAAAGTTTTGCACCAGATTTTTTTGACCATTCAATTATATCTTCTAATGCAATTTGAAATAAAGATTTACATTTACTTAGGTCATTAATGTTGCATAATATATAAATATCATCTGCGTAACTACAATGATCTAAAAGATGATGTTTAATTAAAATTGCGTTTATATCATCGAAGGCAATAATAAACAGTATTACCGAGAGAGGTGATCCCTGGGGAATACCGTTATGAAGTGGGTAGCTGGAAGAGTAGACGTTATTGGTTTTTACCCAAAGTTTTCTGTTAGCTAAAAATGATTTTATGTATCCGTATATACTGCTTCCAACACCCCAGTTTATGAGCTTGTTTAGTATAATATGAGGACCAATACGATGGAAAGCTTTTTCAAAGTCGAAAGAGAGTATAGAAATATGTTTTTTGGTTGAAAGAGCATTTGAAATGGCAAAGTCGATGTGGAGCAGAGCATCGATGCATCCTCTTTGGGCCTTAAAAGCAACTTGATTGAGGCTAATAAGATTATTGGTTTCAGCGAACCACAACAAACGTTTTGAGATTATCTTTTCCATTATTTTGGACAGACATGGTATAAGCGAGATGGGGCGGTAACATTCAATTTTATTTTTGTCTTTTTTAGGTTTAGGAATAGGAATGACTGTTGCAGATTTCCAGGATTGAGGGATTTGGTGGTTGTTGAGGATACTGTTGTAGAGGGCAATGATTCTATGTTTGATATCGATGGGTAGGTTTTTCAACATTGGGTAAGAGATCCTGTCTCTGCTTGGAGTCTTTCCCTTTACTTTATTGAGACAGCTATCAAATTCAATGAGAGTTATTGGGTCTTCAATTCTCCGAGCTGTTGTGTTGGTTGGCTGTAGTGTTTGGGAGGAGAGTAAGGCGTTTGTTTTTTCTTCCAAGAATTGATTAGAAAAGTTTATATTTTCTGAAGCTTTTGACCAGTTTTGGGCGAAAAGATTTGCAATGGTTTCTGGATCGGTAATAGTATTGTTGTAACTGTCTATATTGTTTATTGAAAGTGGGGTAAAGTCACCGGTGAGGACACGGATACTTTGCCATATTTTTGCAGTGGAGGTGTTTGGGTTAATTTTGCCCGTCATTTCCATAAAGCTGTTGGCTTTGCTTGTTTTTAGAAGCCGTCTAAATTTTGCATTTGATTTTTTGTAAAGTATCAAGTTTTGAGTTGATAAGTTTTTTTGGAAATTTTTTAGAGCGCCCATTTTTTCTTTGCGCAAGATTGATAATTCGGGGTTCCACCATGCTACAACCTGTTTGCGCTTTGTATTTGGCAGAGTCTGAGGGATGGAGAGGTTAGCGGCGGTTCTAATTCCTTTTAGCAATATTGCAGCTTCCTTGTTGTTGTTGTGAGATATGTTATTGTTAGACAACAGCTCAGAAGTTATTTTCTTAAAAAGTGGCCAATTGGCATGGTCAGTTTTAAATTTTGCGGTTTTTGTGGTTGGTATTGTCGTTCGTCCTATATTAACTGTCGTAACGATAGGGAAGTGGTCGCTGTTATGTAGGTCGTCTAAGGTTTCCCAACTTGTTTTTGCGAGAAGATCTGATGAGCAACAAGTTACGTCAATGTGTGTAAGTGTGTTGTGTGTTGAAAGGTGAGTGGGGGATCCGTCGTTTAATATACAACAATTACTGTCAGTGAAGAAATTTTCGATTATTTCGCCCCTTTTGTTTGTTTTTGGGGATCCCCAAAGAGTGTTCCAGGCGTTAAAGTCGCCACCAAGGATAAATGGGATTTTTATTTGACACATAATGTTCGAAAGCTCGTTACTGGTGAATGATTCCTTAGGAGGTAAGTATAAGTTTATATACGTGAATTTAATGTTGTGTTGTATTTCAACGGCTAGAGTTTGCAAATTTGAATTTAAAGTTAAGGTTTTGTGTCCAATATTTTTTTTAATAAGTAGAGCGATGCCTTGTTTGGCACTATCATTGATGGGTAAGTTGTGGAAGTAAGCGTTATATGCTTTAGGAGGGGTCAGATTATTAGCAAAGGGACAATGAGTTTCTTGAAGGGCGATTATGGACGGATTGTGTTTCTTTATTATAACGTTAAGCTCATCAAGATTATTTATAAACCCATTCAAGTTCCATTGGAGAATGGTGAGAGCTTTGTTAAAGTTTTGCAGATTCCAAGAACTTGTTTTACCTTTGGCAAAAGAAGACTGGTTTATGTTAGGAATATATTGTGTTTTGTTTGTGTTAGGAGTTTTTTGTTGGATATTATAGGGGTTGGTAAAATTATGTTGTTCGGGGCTGCTTTGACTCCGCGAGCCGGATGCTGAATCGTGCAGACTCTGATTGGAGTCTGCTCGATTCAGCTCCCGAGCCGCAGAGTCAGAGATTGGGTAGGAATTTTTATTATTGCATTTCAGCATCATCGCTATCAATATTATTATCGTTTAAGAAGTAGTTATTACTACTAATAAGTGTTTGAGTAACTGTAGATAAAGGTGAAAGAGTTAGAGAGGGATTTGAGTGGTTGTTGATATGTGTGTTGTGAGTGGATTGTGTGTTGATGTTGTCAGTTGAATTTGAGGGGTTTTGTAGATTATTTAGAATGCTTTGAGCTAGTTGTGCAGAAGAGTTAGAGTTGGATGATGGGATTGGCATGGAGTGAGTATTAGAGCTGTTTGATGGAGTGGTATTTGTATGCTGTGTTTTAGTTATTTGTGTTTGGTTAAGAGTGGGAGATTTTTGTTGTGATGCTATGTTAGTATTTGATGTTTTGGGTGTGTTGGGATGTGAGACGTTAGCGTGGTTTGTTTTTGTATTTGAGGCTGATGATGTAGTATTAGAGTGGATCGATGGTGGTGTGATGGTTTGGGATAAGCCTGGTAGAGAGGCTTGTGTTTTGATGGAATAAGTAGGTAATTGTGGTGTTTTTTTTGCTGTTACAGCGAAAGTATCGTGAAGGGGGGGCGTTTGGTTTACATTTTTTTGATTATACATACGTCTCAATTCTGTCATAGTGCACTTATTCACCGTTTTTATGGTTAGAATTTCTTTTGCCTGTTTATAGGCCGGACAGGTTTTTGATGATGAAGAGTGAGATAGCGAGCAGTTAGCGCACATTGTGCGGGTACATGGTTCAGGCGTGTGAGGGGGGAGGTTGCAAGAATCGCATTTCATACTGCCATTGCAGCGTTTCAGAGTGTGTCCGATTAGTTGGCAATTACGACATCGCATAGGGTTTGGAATATACTCTGTCACTTTGGCAGTGTAGAAACCAATAGCGATTTCACTAGGAATTTGATAGAGATCAAACGTAAAGAGCATAAGACCTGTTGGTTTTATCTTCCCATCTTCACTTTTCTTTGAAAATTTATAAACGTCTTTGACACCTTGGGATTTCATTTCGCTTACAATTTCTGTTTCCGCGACATTGATGAGACAAGGAGCGTAGCAGATTCCCTTTGATTGATTGAGTTGCTCATGTAATTTAACCGTAATGGGACAGAAACCGGCAAGATTTTTTGTACGAAGGAAAATGTCGGCTATTTTTTGCGATTTTACGAATATTAATAAACTGCCGTCACGAAGTTGGCTTACACTATCGTATTCTTTGCTTATAGCATCGATTGTTTTTTTTAAAAGAAAAGGGCTCAAGGAAATAATTGGTTTTTCACTGTTTGTTGGATTCATAACAACGAATCGGGGATTTTTGGCACTGGATATGGATGGGAGTTCAGGGAATGCATTTAGGGATATGTTGTTGACTTTGTGTCTTTTATTTGGTTGAAGGTCGAGGTCACAATCAGGGTCAAGGACCCCGAAACGACCTCCTGGTTTTTTGGGCCTGCCGGCCATGGGCTTAGTCGAATAGGGTCTATGTGTTAGTGTGGTGTATATACGCGAGTAGAGAAATAGGAGATAAAGAAAGTTAATATTGATGTACGGTTTAAAGAGAGAAACCGGTTTATGCACTTAGCGGCACGACTAAATCACAACAGCTTGTGGAACGATGTTATCGGTTTGAGAGCTAGTCGATGACTGTGTCATTTAATTTATTTTACACTTTCCAGACATCTACAGTGGGACCTAACGTGAGCCAGACACTGAAAATCTTTCAAACTAATCGTGCCATTTACAGAACAGAATCAAATCAAGATTTTATGTTTTCTCTGGGCAAATATTCTACAATATTTTCTAATCAGCAAGACACCTACAGCGGGGCCTTACATCACCTTAAAAATGTCAAAATAATGATTACTAAAACGTGATTTTTTCGCTTATTTTAGCTGTTTTTAAATGTCTGGCTGATGAATACGCCCCAATGTAGATGTATAGCTGATGGGAAATTATTTTTAAACAGTTTCCCATAAAACATATAACTATTAGCTTTAAAACTACAACGTAAATGGCACGATTAGTTTGACATATTTTAAGTGTCTGGCTCACGTTAGGCCAGTATCCATTTGTTCTTAGCTACCATAGTACCTGTTGGCAGAAAAAATGTTAGCTTTGATAAAATTACGTATGTCTAGCGGCCCTGGGCTCTTACTCTATAAGAACATACGGCAAAAAAAGGTATTCCTGAAAGGCATGGAGGAACATCCTAACTTTGCGAGGGGTTTCTCAAGTGGAGACAAATCTTACAGCGGGTCATTGTAGACCAATTTGTCCACTTCACTTTGAAAACTAAAAAAAATCAAAAATTTACTTTATTTATCACAACAATTCATATTTTCACTCACTCACATTCAGCCCTACTGGGAGTTTCACCCGGAAAACATTTCGCCTGAAAATATTTTGTTCGCGCGGATTTTTAAAAGCTTTTGCTAGTTTCACAACAAGTTTGGCCTCGTTCGCATGACATATTATTACATGACATACTTCACACCAAAAGAAAGCTGTCTATAGTGCCATTAAGTGAATATTTACGAACAGGGAACATTTTTCGCCCGAAACTCACAATAAGGGAAGAGTGAATGTAATTTTTCCGGG
Organism: Melangyna quadrimaculata; assembly: GCA_949320155.1. NCBI lineage: Eukaryota > Metazoa > Arthropoda > Insecta > Diptera > Syrphidae > Melangyna > Melangyna quadrimaculata. The sequence goes on along the minus strand of OX439484.1, from coordinate 34,186,962 downwards.
CGGATTTTCTTTCACGTAGAACTCACAATAGGACTGATTATGTCAGGTAAATTTAATGTATTTGAATTTCCTCGCATACTTTGTCTTCCAATTTTGTCTTCATTTTGTCCCTTTAAACTGCCAATAATATTGCATCCATGTTCAAATCAGCAGTAATTTCACTAAAGAAACAAAATAAAAATGGATGATCCTTCAGTTTGGACATTCGAAGGAATTTCGAAATCGATCGAAATGTAAAACATGCAATTTAATTTCACGTGAAATTGAAAAGTGATTTCAATTCACTTTGGATCGAATTGTAGAACGTATGCGTTATTAATAAATAAAAATACAAAATATATAATTTAAATATGCAATCGATCTTGTTTTTTTTGGCTGCTGAAAACTTGAAAACTTAATTGCTAGCGAATGTTTATAAAAATAGAAAAGTGGCCCCCTTTCAAAAGGTTTCACTCTAGGTGCACAATTCGTTATTCAGTACGCATAACTCTAGAACGAATCATTCTATTTTCACGATTTGTACAGGAATGTCTTGTAAAATTGAAAATCCAAGAAGATCCGGTTTTTAGTACATTTATTTGCATTTAATCGAGAATTTGAGCGAGAAATGGATTTCGACTTTCAAGTCGACTTGGACCGTTTTCTGATACGCAAAATACATATATATTAAAGTTCAACATAAATCCCATGTTCTACTTTTTCATAAGCGTAAACTGTCATAAGTTGTGATGTTGAACTTAAAATGCTTAAGTTTCGTTTCAGCAAATTGTCCTTAGTCACCGGCCTAATTAAATTCTCAACAATTTTTTTCCAATTTGTAACGACTCTGGATGAGCTCATCGTGAATGTTTCCACGAATATCGCTTAGAATAATTATGCTGAGCATAATTTGTTGGTTGCACGAGATTTTGGCTACGAAAAACCAGGATGAAATTTCGTCCTTCAAAATCAAATCGCCCATAAGTTACATTCATACTAATCCGTCGACTGCTTGATGGATGAAAACGAAACCACAAACTATCTTTCACAAAAATTCTTTTGATGTTCCGGGCTTGCCACTACGCAATTTGAAATTGATGCACTAAAACTTTTTAAGGGATCGCGTTTGATTGTAAAGAATCTAGAAACAAATGTTATTCAAGCGACGATGTTGAGGCGAAAACTCATTTCATTAACGCGTCTTCAGTTTGCCGTGTCTTGCTTTCGCTGGATATTTGTGTCATCAATCTTGAATTCCCATGTTTCTCTCTTGGCCAAATGTATGTGGCTTGCTCACGTATCAGCGAACATCACGCTTTGTACGTGTCCGAGAACAGAACGAAAAATGTTGTCTACCATAAAACACTTCAGTGAAAAAATGGGTTGACCGAGACGTCAATCATTGCGGTTTGATTGAAAAACATCGACATTATTATACATACTTTAGTTGTTTCAATTGTATTTAATACAATTTTTGAATGCAGAATTTGAATTGACCGAATTATGTACTTCAAGCAGAGTGCCAGTTTCGGAATTATTATTTTCATTAAATTAACGAATTTGGGCGGAACAAAGTTTGCTGAGTAAGCTAGTTGTATATAGGGTGTCCCATTACCAATGGTCAAACTGAAACTGAATTTGGTAACTTATTCATACCGAATCAGAAAGATTTTTGAGGAACGGCTATTTTGTTGAAATTTGAAAATAAAACTACTTTGAACCAGTTTTTTGCTCGTGACGTCCATAATTGATGGCATCATTATTTGGCTACAAATTAAAAAACAATCTTAAATTTTGACCAAATTTAGTTTTCGAATAACGCCTGAACGTAATTCGTATGACTCAATACTTGTTTTATCTTCTTAAAGGATGATGGGCAAATTTGTATGAAATCTAGTCTAATGAAATTGGTATTAAATGAAAGGAGATGTTGAGCTTCTTACATAAGTGCAATATTTTCAAAATCGTACATGGGAAACTCGAGTATTTCAGCTTGAAGTTGGCGATTGCAAACACCATATTTAAGTTTTTTTTTTCGAAATATCTGTTCATAACTTTTCATATAAAAGACGTAGGAAAATAGTTTTAGTGCCAAAAAGAAGGTAGTTGTATCATCTTTCAAATATTAGTAAAGTTAGTAAGCTACGTTTTATACACTTTGAGATATTAAGTTTTAAAGTCTTCAATAAAAACTTTTTTAGCACTGTCTTTACACAGCAATATCTTAAAAACTTCAGTGGTGACGTATACTTTTTTAAGCACCACCAAAAATATATTTTTGAAACCTTTAATTAAATATAAACTTAAGTGTCCTTTTCTCAATAAATACCTGCTTATAAACAAAAAATATTCAAAAGACACCTTATAATGCATAAAGACCGGGAAAAGTAGATTCTAAGTTAAAAACAAAACAATTATACAGTCTAAGGACTAGTATCGACGTATAATTTCACTCTACATTTTAATCTACCTAATTAATTTAAATTCATAAAAATACAAATACATTCCTTTGGTTTTAACATTGAATCTATTTTGTGCGGTCTATAAGCATAATAAGGTGTCTTTTGAAGCAATTTTTGATTATAAGCAGGTATTTATTGAGGAAAGGACACTTTCTGATGTATTAAATTAAAAGTCGTAAAAATAGCTTACCGATGGTGCTAAAAAAGTATACGTCACCACTGAATTTTTTAAGATATTGGTGTGTAAAGCCAGTGCTAAAAAAGTTTGTATTCAAGACTTTAAAACTTTATATCTCAAAGTGTATAAAACGTAGCATAATAACTTTGCTATTATTTGAAAGATGAGAAATCTACCGTTTATTTAATACCGATGTTGTTTTCCTTCGTTCTTTATATAAAAAGTTATGGACAATTATTTTGAAAAAAAAAAAAACTGAAATATGGAGTTTGCAATACTCATATTCAAGTGGTTTTGGTTCTTATCGGCATGTAATGAAATAAAGTACTGGACAAGACCTTTCATTTGAGATATATTTTAGTTCTGTTGGATCAACGACCGATTTGCCCATCATCCTTTACTTTTTTCTTGTATATACGAAAAAGTATAAAACTTGGAAAAGCTAAGTTAAAATCATTTGAACCCAATCCAACATGGTTATAAATCAAACAAAATCAATCAAACAATAAAAAAACAAAATTAATATATTACTTCAAAAATAACTCCGGCAAATCTGAATTTTGGTGAAGATGTTTTTTCTGATGTCTTAAGCATTTTTTTAAGAAGTCCTTGAATTTTGACACTGGCTTTCGATTCCGTAGGGTAAAATATTCCGGGAAATGGGTCCGACACAGCAAAATTTTGGGGAAGAGCTGTATTCTGATGTCTAAAACATTTTTTTACGAATTTGAATTTGGACAATGGCTTTCGATTCTGTAGGGTGAAATATTCCGGAATTTGGTCTAGAAATGAGTAATCTTTAATTAGGTTAACATTTTCCAAGGTCACGTGCGCTTTTTAGCACCTTATTTAGGGGATTTTCGCAATAAGGCACTTGAAAGGCCACCAATTCTTCATAAAAATTCAGCTAGTTTCTGAAATTATACCAGCCGAGGTTATTTTTTTTGTTTTGATGTAGTTGTTGTCGAAATGCGCTCTAGTGCACCAAATAAGGAATACAAACTTCCCATTTCGCATTTTAGTGTCACTTAAGTGAAAAAGCACATTGCATTTAGAAAGGTTTGGGCCACCTATGGAACTGAAATTATACACATAGTTACATAATGATTAAAGTTTTAGATGCAAAAAATTTACGTTTGTAAATGCTCTGAAATAGAACATACACCTACCAAGTTCAACCCCTGAAAACTTCCACGCTGTTTCTATACAAAATATTTTTTTTTTAATATTTCCAAAGTAAACAATAAAATTTTAATTATTTTGATGTATACATATTACAGCATTACTTGATCCTGCAGTACTTATCGAAGGAGTTTTATTTCGAGCAAGATATTTGGGTTCGACGCAGCTAGTATGCGAGGGACAACCAACAAAATCTACTCGAATGATGCAGGCTGAAGAAGCTGTTTCTAGGATTAAGGTAGGTTAATTATAATTTTGGCATTGATATTCTTTTATCACATCATCATCAAAGAAAAAAAACTTACTAACTACACTCCCACTCTCTGTTCGCATGCATACTAACAGGCTTTGGTAAGTTCGCTCAATTCAACACTAATTACATTAATTTTCTATTGAAAATCAAGCTATTTAGATTTAATACACATTTTAATTGATTTTATAGGCACCAGAAGGGGAAAGTCAACCATCCACCGAGGTTGATTTATTTATATCAACCGAGAAAATAATGGTCCTTAACACTGATCTCAAAGAGATAATGATGGATCATGCTCTTCGGACAATCTCCTACATTGCTGACATTGGTGATTTAGTAGTTCTTATGGCACGACGTAGATTTGTGCCATCAGATACCGACGAAGGCCCCAAACCGAATCGGACTCCCAAAATGATATGTCATGTCTTCGAGAGTGACGAAGCACAATTTATAGCACAATCAATTGGTCAGGCATTCCAAGTGGCATACATGGAATTCCTGAAAGCAAATGGAATTGAGGATCATAGTTTTGTTAAGGAAATGGATTACCAGGAAGTGCTCAATAGTCAGGAGATCTTCGGTGACGAACTGGAGATTTTTGCGAAAAAGGAATTGCAGAAAGAGGTGGTTGTACCAAAAGCGAAAGGAGAAATACTAGGGGTAGTGATTGTGGAGAGCGGTTGGGGCTCAATGTTGCCCACTGTTGTAATTGCAAATCTAATGTCGGCTGGCGCTGCAGCTAGATGTGGTCAGTTAAACATTGGTGATCAGTTAATTGCTATAAATGGCATGAGTTTAGTTGGGCTTCCATTATCGACTTGTCAGAGTTATATACGCAATGCAAAAAATCAGACTGCTGTAAAATTTACGGTTGTGCCTTGTCCGCCGGTAGTCGAGGTTAAGATTAAACGACCGAATACCAAATATCAATTAGGATTTAGTGTTCAAAATGGAGTGGTAAGTAATAAATGTTAAATCCTTTTAAAATGTTCAATTTTATGTTTTTATATTCTTTTAAACCAAAATATTATTCCTTTACAGATTTGTAGTCTCTTACGTGGAGGAATAGCTGAACGAGGTGGTGTGCGCGTGGGTCATAGAATAATTGAAATAAATAATCAAAGCGTTGTGGCTGTTCCCCATGAAAAAATTGTTAATTTGTTAGCAACATCAGTTGGCGAGGTAATTTATTTTTTTTTATTTTTAAAACAAAATTCATTTTTTTGATAATATAATTCTTTTTAGATTTTGATGAAAACAATGCCTACTTCAATGTTTAGACTCCTGACTGGTCAGGAAAATCCAATTTTCATCTAACTATTTTTAACTTTTCAATAAAATAAAAGTTAAACAAAAAATCTAAATTATTGCTATTTAGTCTTAAGAATTACGAGGGCCATTTGAAATGTTTTCGGGCATATCATCGTAGAAAAAGTTAAATTATATTATGATTTTTTGTTGATGAGCCCGAAAACTTGGACAATGACCATCATATATATAAATAAAAAACAAAATAAAACAAACAAAAAAAAAAAAAAAAACAAATCCTAACGAATATTTGAAACCAAAAATACAAAGAAATTACCCACACGCACTTATTTGCTATTTGCGGCAACGATTAATCATGAACAAAAATATTAAAGAAAACAAAAATATTAAGAAAAAAAACACGAACAACTCTAACTCAACTATATAATAAAAAAAAAAATCACTAAAATGATTTCTCCTCTGTGAACACTAAACAATCATCTATTGTTGTTGTAATTTTTACTTAAAAATCGCAAGAACAATACATACATATATTATCGAACTTAAGTTTTTCACGCGCTGCTTTTGAATATCGAAAAGAAAAGTAATATTGCTTTTTATTTCTTCATGGTATGATTTTGTTTTGTTAGAATTTTATATTTTTCTTCAGTCTTTTATTCAATTTAACAAATAAATTTCACGCATCAAATATATTTTGCAAAACAAATCGAGACTGACATTTGCGTGATTATTTTGTTTTATAATGATTTTTTTTTTTAAATATGCATTAAACCAAAAACAATAATTACATAAAAATCCATGTACATAATAAGTTTATTAGTTTTATTTTAAACTTAAAATTTTTATTGATGATATACAAACAAAATATTATTTTTATTGTATACACCAGTATAACATTTATCAGTTTATTTCTTTATTAAATTTATTATTAAAATATGCAATAGATATTTATTTAATAATAAGTTATCGTGCCATTAGCATCACTTTTTTGTAATATTTTTATAAAACTGTTTTTTTTTCCTAAATATACATACATACATAAAGTATTAAAACATAAATAAAAATATTATTTTTGTTCTAACTGTTTTTTTTTTTTCATTTCGAAACGAATCCTGCTCAAAACCTATGAATGTACTAAACATTAAACACCACATATCTACATTATATCCCACTATTTTTCGCTTGTCTCCAAAATATTCACATAAAAAAAAAATTATTAAAATTAAAAAAAATATAACAATATTTTTGTGTTGATATACATACATACATATGTACATCTGCGTTGGTCATAAATTTGCTTGTACATAAGTGTTGATCAGTTGTTAATTAACAAAAAATAAAACAAAAATCTAGACCTAATAAGAATGAACTTCTTGTAAGTGACCTTTGAGATTAATGAAATTTAAAACAAAATGAATAGAAATGCTCAATAATTTATTATTTAACATTCAATTGTTCATTGAATATTTTATAAACTTTATGTAGGTGAAGAAATCGTTTTACATTGATACTTGATAAAGTAAAAAATGTTAACATTCAGATTTACCTTTAGTTTGGCGTTAAAACGTTATACACATACATAGAAGTATATTAGTTGGCTAATGTAAAACTGTTTTATTTAATATCTTGCGCTTATTCAAAGGGTTATGACTACCCTTAAAATTTTAAAAAAGAATTATATAGAAGTTCAAGAGTTGCTGATATGCACATTAGTTTTGAAGATAGCAACGGGAGCGAATAATCGATCGGGTTAAACCATTTTCCATATTGCACATTCATGTAGTGTGGTTACAGAATAAATCTATTTCTATTCTCAACTATTTGTTTAACTTAACTAATAGGAATTCAATGCTGTGCTAGTATTATGGTAGAATTTATTCAGTGGAAAGCAACTGGCTGGTTCTCAGAAGCATTAAATAGAGAAACGCGAAATATTTGGACCTTGTTTTAGAAAAAACGTTTCTGTTATTGAACGATCATTTTTTTAATAGATTCAAGCTTTATAAGCTTTATTGTCCCATTTCTAAGTATGTGCCCCTACAAAATACAGAAATTATCCTCAAGTTTTGGTGAATTTAAGAAAACAAAAAAAAAATCAATCAATTGAACCAAATAGTCTAGGAAGGGACAGAAAATGTTGGGTTCGAAGTATAACCAAAATATGATTATAAGGGTTAGGTATAGGCATACTTGATAATCGAAAATTTTCTGTCACCTCGATTGTATCAAGTAACACCCTAGACTCCTTGCATAGTCTAGGAAATAATATTTCGCCGCGCTTATGGTGACTTAAAATATACGGTTATTCATAGAAGGCAGTGTAACACTTAACAAATACCAAACATACATGCATCGGTTTCCCTGATGCAAGTGTCAATCATTGATAGCGACAGGGGGTTCATTTTGTTTTTAAGACAGAAAACCACTACTGAGTTTTGAATGGATAAAGTTTAACGCAGGCAGTGAATTATGTATGCCATGATGATTTTAAGAACGGAATTAAATGAGGTTAGCAAACGTTACTGATAGGTGATAACTGTATTTTTAGCGATTCCTTATATTGGAAAGAAGTGCCATAAGTGAATTCTGACGACAATTATCTAGATGGGAAATATATACATAATATGTATATATTATATGTATATTGTGATGATGAAAAAGCTTACTCACTAGCTTTCCTTGGAAAAACACCTTCTGAACAATGCTGAAATTCTGGTGCCCAACTATGTAATTCGATTCTATAATAAAAAATTTCGAATTCGTAAAATCTCAGTTGGCTAATTCTTTAGCATGTACTTTAAAAATTAAAAAAGAAACGGCGCTTCTTGGAGATTCTATGGCAAAGAGTCAGAAGTACTAACATTTCGTTCATGCTTATTACCACTTTAAATTAACATTGAAAACAACTTTCGAATGGATTCGAAAGAAGAATAAAGTTACGTAGTAGGGCCCCTGGTTGTTATCGGATAGGTTATGTGGGTATCACAAAATGTTTAAGACTTAACTTATTGTTGCAACAGCTACCATCAACATCCGAATTTCAAAGTATTACATAAGTACTTACATAACTTGAACATTTTCAAAACATTGTGTATACCAAATCAATTTGAGAACAGTGTGTATTTCCTGACTAATTCAAATAAATTCAATTTTTATTAACTTGAAATTCGTTCTTACATACATATACATGCATGAGATAATTTTCATTTCTCGGCTGAGATTTTTATTTATTATCTTTTGTTCCGAAAACCGCAACTCCAAAGCACTCACATTTCGTGTGTTGGACTTTTGAAATTTTTAAATATTTGTTCTTAGTTTAAAATAAAACCCATTATATTCTCAAATACAACAATGTTCAACAGTTTAACCGACTAATGTAGGTACATTTACTTATTAGTGGAAAGTTAATTTTATTCATTTAATAAACAGAAAACCAACTTGTAATTTTAGGCTAATAAAATAACACTAATGCGCAAAAACTTTTCTGTTGGAAAATAAATTAAATGACTATTGATTTCTAAATTATTTTAATCAATAGGTGAAAATTCAATAAATTAAAATACGACGTGATAATTGTTGTAATATTTACCAAAATGAAGAAAAAACAAACAATTAATTTACTCATATGTTTACTGGAAAATTTGTAAAGAAAAAAAAAAAAGAAAAACTGAATAACTTTATATAAATGTGTAAAAAATAATGTATAATCTTATTATTCGTAGTTAGAACCATGTAAAAAAAAACTAAAATATTTTAATTATTGATATACGTCTTAAATAAAAATGAATTTAAAATTATCAATTAATTTGAAGCAGCACAATAAACAAATAACAGGCGGGAAAAAAATAATCGAAATTAGTTTTTTTAATTAAAATTGTAAAATTTAAATAACAGAATAATTATTGTTGTTTGATTTGAATGGTTTCAATTAAAATTTTTGTTTTTATTTATATTTATTTAACTTAATATATTCGCTTTTTGTCTCAAATAATTTTATTTTATTTTTGTATTATAAGAATAAACGTCCATAAATGTTTTTCTTATGAGGGCTGTATTATTTATTATAAGAATAAAATGGCAAGAAGCATATAGTAATATTATATATATAAATGTGTTTTTAATTATTGAAACCAAACTCTGTATAATGTGTAAGCATAATAATAATTAGTTGCAAATACTAGGTACAGGCAATATGAACACAATATTCATACAAAAAAAAAATTATTACATACCTAAATGTATCAATCATTGAATAAATGGCATATAATTTCGCATTTTTTAAACGAATGATTGTTCTTGATTTTTTTAGTTAGAAAATAGGCGAGCCTGATTATGTTGCACTCACAGGGGGGTATTTTCTGAAAACAATTATACTTTTGTATGTATAGTGTATGTACTTAAGTACTAGGTGTAGGTTGGGTCAAATATAACGAAGTTGCTCCGAGCTCATAATTTTAACGGTAAGATTTCTCTCATCGTTATTTTTTTTTCTTTTCAAATTGTATGGGAACAATTTGGAAAAACGAAATTGCATGAATTACTCATCGTTTTTTTTTCTATTAAAGCCTAAAGTCTAAACTTTGAATAAACTTTTAAATGAAATTATTTTAGAGCAGTTTTTTGTTTGAAATATTTTTAATAATTATACATATTTTTCATTAATTCAAATACTCCTTAAGCCCGTATGATACTACCTTTTTTTTTTTCATTTTTAAGGCATTAAAAATGAAACTAGAGTAGTTCAAACAATTTATAACAGAATATGAGTGAGCGCGTACACAATAACCACATTAATGTAAAAAAGTCACAAAAAATGTATTAAAAATGATATATTTCAGATTCTGGCAGCTTTTTTTTGACTTTTCAGAAATTGAAAATTAAAAATTTGTTTCAAAGTATACTGTGACTACAAAGAAAAAGTATACACTGGACTCATGAAAACACTAGTTTTTGGTGTATATTTACTTTTGTGGACATTGTAATTGTCAAAACATGATGTCGTTCTTTTCATACAAAATACTATTTTCTCTTTTCTTCTTTGCTGGCAATAAATAATGATTTAATGAATTAAAAATGAGAAAAAATGTAGTATCATTCGGGCTTTAAGTATAGGTATAGGTTTACATATTTACTTAAATTATTAAAATAAGTACCTAGACAAAGTAACTAAGCTTAAATCAAGTTGCTAGCAATCCATTGCAAATACGCTTCAACTCTGACGTAAATTCCAGGGTAGTTAGAACCACATAGCACGCTGCCAGCCGAAACGATACCATACTGTATGTACCGTGCAGCCCTTTGGTAAGGAGCAATATAGAACAAAGGTCCACCTGAATCACCTTTACAGGTATCGATTTCATTTTCTCCGCCAGCGCAAATTTGTTCTGAGTTGATTCTAATAAGTTGGTGAATTTGTTGACAATAGTTATTGCTTTTTATTGGAACAACAGCATTCTGCAGAATGTTAGCCTTAAGACCACTTTCTACTCGACCCCATCCAGATATTATCATACGATCTAAATTAACCTGTCTTGAAGCTTGTGTAATCGGTAGGCATATTGGTTTAACATTACCTTTAAATAAAAAAAAAACATTAATGTAAGACATTCAGAAAAGATACAAAAGATCTGATAACTTACTAACAATGTCTGCATCTCTGACTAATCGAACCAGTCCGATATCATTGGTGAATTTGCTGGCGCTGTAGTCCTTGTGATAGATTGACTCCTCTGCATCAATTTCTTGTATTGGTGGAGCACATCTTCTTTTACTGCCAATGCCACTACAGTCCTCAGTTGTATTGATATCATGCTCACCCAAGCGTACACTTACCCTATACAAAGTTATAATTAGATGAAAAAAGAAATATCAAACGAAAATCTTTTACAATCTTTTAGTTGAGACACGGATACAATGAGCTGCAGTAAGAACATATCTTGGATGAATTAATGATCCACCGCAGTCAAGTGTTCTGACAACCCCGTCAAAATAAACTAGCAATGCCATCCAGGGGTATTGGGAGAGATTTGCATCTTCTCCATTAGCTATCCGATCAGCATCGCTTTTTCCGCATACAAGTCCTTCTAGCAAAGCTATTCCCGCCCGAACTTCTGCCTCTGATTTCTCAATACCTGGACGTATTTTTGGATTAGAACCGCTGGTGACTGGAGGTGGGGTAAAAGCAGTGGTGGGTACAGGACTTGTTCCGCCAACAGTAACACTTTTCGGATCACAACATACATGATGCTGGAAATGTTCGACTTTGTTAGATACTAAATTCTTGAAAAGTGACATGATGACATTTTTTTTACTCACAATATTATTGAATGTCCCACAATGCGATCGTCGCACCAGATAGGTCACCGATGGCGGTAATGGTCTTGGCGACAACGATAAAATTTGCGTTATTGTTTCACATGTTAATATTTCAACACAAATACCAGGATCTAATCGCTGAGTAGTGCAAGGACTGCCTGCGCCTTCTACAAAAATAAATATTTTTTAATCTTATGTGTGTGCAAGTTCAACGGTCTTTAAAATGCAATATTTATTGCAGGCTATCAGGGCTGCCGTTTCATTTTTTTGAGAAAGCAATGCTTGAAGATATGAAAGCAGTTCATAGCAGTAGGTACGCCAAACACATTTTGTTTCGTAGTCCTACATAATGTATTTCATATTTATTTTTATTTGAAACAAAATAAAAACTAGAAAAGTATTATTTAATGTGGCTTCTTATTCTACCAAATATTTTATTCAACAAACGCTCATAGCAAAAATGTGATTCCTAAGATTTTTATTGGTATGTAGTGCAAAACTTTTGTTAGTTCAAAACAGATTTCTAGCTGATTTTATAAAAGATTTTTGGCATATCGAATACCAAAGTTTTAATTCATAAAAGATTTTTTGACAGTTCAGACTTTTTGTAGGTATAGGTATATTATTTATTCATAACAGAATAAAAGATCTGGCTGGAAATACACAAGTCATATTTTAAGACGAAAAAAAATAATTAATTATTTTCAGTTTTTCAAAAACTATAAATAAAACTACGTATAAATAAATAAATATAAATAAACCAACAAAGTTTTTTTTAATATTTTCTACTTGGGAAAGTTTAAAAAAGTTACTTAATGCAGGTAGGTATGTCTTTGCTAAATTTGAAGATTTTCAATCATATTTCACACTTTTACATATTTTTTTTAGTAAAAGACAGAAAATCTACGCGTTTTTTGTATGGATATTTTAAATTGCTCTCTGCGCGTTGTAAAATTGCGTGCAAAACGCGTTACCAGCCACCGCGCCCCTCAGTGAAAACAAAAGTCTGAAAGTTTTTGAAATTAATACTTTAAAAAAAAATCAAATTTACTTAAAAAAAAATGACGCACATTTTTTTAAAATTAAATATTTAAATTTAATCTGAAAACAAAATTTTGGAAATTCTATAAAGTAAAGGATGTGTTAAACAAAATTCGCACAACGGAAATTGGTGGCTTTATAATGGAGGCTATCGTGAATAGAATTTATTCCCACGGAATTAACACCATCGTCGAAAATTGGGAACGTGAATTATGGTCGCAGTTTCTCTTGGAATGTATTGAATGTATTCCATGACAACTGGGTTGTCATTTTGACTGTCTAAATTCGAGCATACAAGGAAAAGTGGAAAATTGTTGGCATTTACAATCTTAAAAGATGCGCGAAACACCGTGTGAAATTTTATTCATGATAACCCAAAATATTTTTTTTTATAAATTCTGAGATCATATAATAACCAAAAATTTAAAATGATTAAAAATTAGTGGAAAACAAATGGTTGAACATTTTAAAAAGAGTAGGTAGTTTAAAAAAAAAACAGGGTCCAGACTCCAGGTATGTGGACAAAATTTCCATAGCCTAAGTTCATTGGCAAATGATTTGGTATTTCTCAGATTTTCTTGTTTTAAGTTTCTTAGCTTCAAACTGAAAAAAAAATATTTTATAGCATTTGCTGTCATCACTTCACTGCAAGCAGTCTCAAAAAAAAAAAAAAACATTATTTCGGGCACGAGTACGATAACTTGGGCGCCGACAATTGATAACGGATTTTTTTAGAGGGGTCAAATACAAACATTTTTTACTTTGGGCGGGGGGTCTATCTCCCCCCGTTTGGGTGGGAGGGGCAATTTAATGAAAAAAGTACTAAAAATGGAAAAAAAAAATCATTACAAAATAACGGCAATACCTACAATTAAGTATTATATATTTTTTGAAAGCCAATACTCTGTTTTATTAGCCAGTTTTTAAATCAAGTGAAATCTATCCATAGTTTCTGAAAAAAAACTACTTTCAAGCTCAAAACTAGGGAAAAAAAACATAAAAAAAATGTTTAAAGTGTAATTTTTCAAAACTTTGAGATTTTATATTATATTTTTTTTCTTAGAAATCGTTGCTCATGTTAATTCTTAATTAGAAAGCGAAAACAAAATGATTTTATGTCTTCTAGATTTCGAGAAAATTAAAAATTACCAAAACTTTTCAATTCATTTATTTTTGCTTGAGTATTTTACGTGGTCTTATTTTGATAGTAAAAATAGAATATGGATTAATTCTTAGACAAATTGACTCTAAATTATCATACTTTCCCAACACCCAGCCTTACGGCGTGGCGTGTAAGCAGTGAGCTATGTTTGGGTGGGCATGCTGCGCCCCTGCAACCCCCCTGCTTGGGCTCACTATAGGATATGGGGTATGTGCGAGGTTCGGTGTATGCAAAATTTGATTTTTAAATAAAGTGCTAGTACCCAGCATTAGACGGACATTTTAAAAGCAGCATGCCCCCCCCATACATAACCCCCCTGCTTGGGCTCACTATAGGATTTGGGGTATGTGCGATGTGCGGTGTATGCAAAATTTCGTTTGCATTTAAGGAACCTAACACCACCATTAAATTTTATCAAAAAAGATCACATTAAATATAAAAAAAAATACTCATAAACAAGTACTTCTAGTAATTTTCTATTTTTTTTTTTTAAACTAGAAGACGTAAAAGCTTTCGGTTTTTTGTGTTCGATTCAGAATTGATATGAGCGTTGAACACAAAAATAAAATTTAGTTTTCCATTTCACAATTTTGAGCAAAATCGATCCAATCATTTCTTTTTGCGTTTTTTTTATAAAAATTTTGAGTTTGACTGCAAATTTTTTGAATACTATTGACACAAATAATTTAATTTAAATGTAGGACTAAATATCAGAACGCTTTTAAAACCGTTATTGTTTTGCATTTTAAGTATTGTCGTTGGTTTTTAATATTTGTTTTTCCATTTAAGTCGTTTTTATCGAAAATCGCCCCTACCTCCCATAGTAAAAAATGCTTGTATTTGAGCCTTCTACAAAAATCCGATATCAATTTTCGGCGCCCAAGTTATCGTATTCTCCCCTATCGGTTTTTTGTAGAAGGGTAAAAAAATCATTTTTTGCTATGGGAAGAAGGGGGTCTATCTCGCCCCATTCAGGAAATAGGTGCAATTAAAAAAAATACTTAAAATGTAAACAAAATTATTAAAAAAAAACGACGACAACACTTACAATGAAGTACGTTAACCGTTAACGTGAAATGAAGTTCTTAATTGGCTTTTTGTGGTCAATGCTTCTATAAATTCTGACTCAAATAAAAAAACCGAATGGCTTTATGTCTTCTAATTTTTAAGAAAATTGAAAATTAATAAAACTACTTTTTTATGAGATTTTTATTTTTTGGTTTTTGTCTTTACAGGATAAATGCAATAGAAACTTTGCATACACCCTACCTCGCACCTTCCCCAAATCCATATCTACTATACCTACTTACATTATGTACATAGGTACATACGTATGTATACATACCTACAAAATAAATATTATATGTTTGCCATGTTGTAGCGATTATTTGTCAAAAGAATAACTTTTAGACTACAATATCTTAATAACTTAAGATGATAATCCAATATTAACTGAACATATAATGATGCATTTAAAAGGTGACTGAACTTTAATCAATTGTTAATAAAATGCATTTTTGGGGTCAATACATTAAGTATGTTCATAGATAATTAAAAAGAAAGATGTGAAATAAATAAGAGCACGGCCTTTATAAACAATTTATTAGATAAAAAGTTCCAAATTTGTAGTTTTTTTTTACAAACCTATTATAAAATAAGCTAGAGGCAAATTTTGAAGTCTAAATCTTAGCAATTTAGGTAAAAAATAATTTTTATTATAAAATGTAGGTATTTAAGAAAAGTTAAAAAAAAAAACTAAAACGGATTACTGCAAATGTGTAACGTGTCCGGTTGGTTATAATTACCATCATATATCTTAACAGTAATCTTCATCAGTTACCTACTGACTCGATTACTTCCACTATTTGATGAACTAAAAATCCAAGAAAAAAACTGCACCCAAAATGCAAATGAACTGCAAAATCCTGTCGTGGTTTCATTGGTAGATAAAGGTGTAGGTATTTTGTATGCTAACTTTACAGACGTTTTGACCTTATGTGAGGAGACGATTAACACACTACAAGTACAAGCAGGTTATTATGAATATATGAAGATAAGAATGCTGAATGGAGTATATAGATGGCACAAAGCGCATACCAATACTAACTACCGGAAGTCTTGGTCAATTTATGAACTAATTTAACACAGGTTTGAACTTTTTTTTTAACTCACGTCCATGAATTCCATTAATTGCACTGAAGATGACCACAATAACAACCAACAAATAATATGAACTTATTTTACATGTCATTTTGAAATCTGTGGTTGAAATAAAAACCTTGGCCGTGACACTTTTTGCGGACTCTCGAACTTGAAAGAATGAGACTCCGAATGAGACTGACGAACACTTAAGTAAACAATTTTTAACAACGCGCACGTTCTAATTTCAAAACTTGTTTATTAATTCGCATCATTGGCGATTGTCGGCATCTTGTGAGTACTGCTGATGATATGGTTGGGAATGCGAAGGGGAATTCCATCGTTATCTTTTTTAAAAATATTAATTTGTTTTATAGAAAAGTTGTTAAAATATTAAGATGTACCTACCCTATATACCTATGCTAAGAAAAGAGAAATTTTGGAAAAACCAAAAAAATTGTTTATTATTCAATATCATTTGAGGAGTATACCTATGTACATGTAAATCATAATAACAACTATGTGCATCATGGTGATATAATTTTTTAATATTTTTCACAGGTTTGATAATAAAGTATTACCATCAAGGTATTATGTATACCTATTATACTAAACCGCTTTTCTAGTATTCGTGAACATATCAATTTGCGCAATTCTGTCTGTCTGTCTGCCCTCGCTCCTACCGATAAAACGGCTGGAGGGATTTTCTTCAAATTTGGTAGGTACATAGCGTTTTTTGGCTAATATGCCCACACATTTTTTAACATATTTTTTAGGACCAAAAATAACGTTACCTGCCATACAATTTTTGTTCCCCAAAAAGGAAAATCATATTTGTCTCAAAAACGGCTCCGAGGATTTTGTTAAAAAAAAAAAAATTAAAATAATTAAATACGAAAATGCTACTTTTTTTATAATGTTGGTTATTTTTATTTAAAATTGGATATTTTTGGTTCCTCCATTACAACCATTTTTTTGGTTTTTGATTTTCTCGAAAATAGTTTAGTTAAAATTTTTCATTTTGTCTACGGTAAATTTTCTAAGGCCAGTTTTTCAGTGGTGTTAGTTAACTCTGGAAATAGATTTGTCTACAGTTACGTCAAGAAGCAGTTTTTAATTTCAGGGTAGATGCAGAAAGTCTTAAAAAACAAGGAAGATAAAATTAACTTTAACCCCGCACGGAAAAACTGGATCTAAGAAGTATAAACATTATTGTGAACCAAACCTTAAAAAAATCATTTTTTTTTTTTGAAAACTAAATATTTTGAAAACGTCTTGGTCAATATTTTTAAACTAGGAATAAAACAAGTTTTTTTTTATTTTGTAGTATTTGAAAAAAATCATGTTTCTAAATTCAAAAATGTCGGTACCTTCCATACAAATACTGAAAAACTGTTAAGAAAAGACTTATTTTTCTCTAAAACGGCTCCAAGAATTTTGATAAAAAGATGTGTTGATATGGTCAATATTTTGATAAAACAAAATTACCAATAACTGTTATTAACGGTATATGTAATTGGACCGATATTTTGGATTTCAAATTTATCGTTAACGGCTACACCGATTTCAACCAAAATCTATATACAAGAGCTCCTTCACAATTCAAACAATTTTGCATATGGAAATTTTTGAAAAAAGTTTTTTTGGATTTAAAAAAAAATATTGAAATTTTTTTGAAAATTTAATATCTTGAGAACGGGATCATTTATATTTTTTTTTATTTTGTATAAAATTGTATTTTATTAAATACTAGAAGTTGACATACCAGATTTTATTTTTGAAAAGGCAAAACAACTTTATATACATATGTATAAGAATTAATTATTATTAGAAAACCGCTCCAACGATTTTAGTTTTTTTTTTTCATAAATTCAAATTTACCAACAAAATCAGATGGCATACTTATTTTTGAGCTCTAGCTGTTTAAGCTATTAAAATTACAAATTTAAAGTAATATATTATATTTTAACTTGTTTTTTACAACTTTTTTTAATGATATCATAACGTTATGGAACCAATTCATATGCACATTGCCAACTACGTTAAGTTTGTTAGCTACGGGAGCAAGTTTGTGTGATCCAGACGTGCTCATTTTTTTCTTTATGTTAGAAATATAAAAAAAATCAAACGTACCCTATGTCAGGCAGTCAAGACAGGAACAAAATTAACGATAAGGTAATGAGGTATTCTAAAAATAACATCAAGTTTCCTCGATTGCGTTTTGAACATGATTTTCGAACCAGTTTTTGATTATTTGCTTATTTTAATAAAAAAAATTGTGCATTCTTAAGTTCTAATTGATATCCATTATTAATATTATACAGGCTGTAACGATAATTCCATAGAAAAACTTGTGCTAGATTTTACAGTTGGGATAGAAGTCCCCTAGTTAATCACATATTGACAGAATAACTCTTTGTTATGAAATGTATGTAAGTAGGTACCAAAAGATCCCCAACAGTAATGCTGGGAGAAGGTAGT
Source organism: Melangyna quadrimaculata (assembly GCA_949320155.1). Classification (NCBI taxonomy): domain Eukaryota; kingdom Metazoa; phylum Arthropoda; class Insecta; order Diptera; family Syrphidae; genus Melangyna; species Melangyna quadrimaculata. The sequence goes on along the minus strand of OX439484.1, from coordinate 34,168,501 downwards.
GGCAGGCCCATTTGTTATGTATTTTTGTTAATAAGATAGCTACATTTATATTTCAATTTGTCTTAAATAGTAAGTGTAATCGAGCCTTAACTTGGTATTTTAATTGTATGTGAAAAAAGGACATGCTATTTCATAAAAATGTATGGCTATCCGTTTCTGAAGACCCCCATATATCCAAGCACGAATTCCCCAAATCTTAAAATCGTTATGTTTTGAAAAAAAATCCAATCTGCAAAACTCTAAGTCCAAAGTTTACGCGTTCCTACTTCCAATCATGATTAAGCTTAATAAAATCGATTGAGAGGCTATCCGTTAATATAATATTATTATTATTATTTATTAGTCCAGTCTATTTTGATTTTGCTCCTATGGGAATCATATGGGGAAGCAATTTTTTTGTGGGCATCGCAAGATAAATTTTTAAAAAGCTTAAGTCCAAGTTTTCGACCATGGATCCCTTGCAGGGTCGCCGCTATATAGATTTTAAGGCTCAAGACGGTGTTTTGTATTTTTTAAACGGAGGTGTGTTCAGGATTTTTTGTTTTTATAATCGATAGACTAAGAAATATAACAAAGTCTTACACATAAAAAATAAATCCGAAAAATGTAGGCATCGAGATATGATCGTTTTAAAGTCGAAAACGGGAAAGTAGACGTTTTAGAAATAATTTGCAGTAAATCAGGATGACATTTTATTATAGTAAATTTTATATTTTTGGAAGGGAATTAAAAATTATTTTACCCATGTTTGAGGAATTTTTGATATATGTATGTGTTGATTTTTGTCGCAGAAAAGTTTTGAAACCCTCAACTTTTGCAGTTCAATTTTGTCAAGCTTTTAAATTTTATATTAGGTGTGTTTTGTTTGTCCTCTAGTCAAGACTATACAGTCTTAAAAAATATTTTAATATTACCTACAAAACAACAACACTTTATTCTGAATACAAAATATTCGATTGAGTCTAATGAAAAATAAAACAAAATGCTATAGCAACGAGGCTATCGTAAGCCTGGTTGAATGTCCAGTCTAACGATAGCCTCGTTGCTTTAAAATTTTATTTTAATTTTCAATAAAATATTTTGTATTCACACTAAACTGTGGTTGTTCTGTAGTTTATATTAAAATATTTTTTAAGACTGTATAGTTTTGGCTTTAAGTTGAAACTAAACACGCCTATTTTTAAAAATCTGAAATTCTTAAGAATGATGGAGATTACTAAATTTAGTTTTGGACTTTCTTTTAGCACTTTTGCAAAAAGTGTCTTTTTTACATATATAAGAAGAAGAAATTACAATTTATTTAAAAACTTTTTTCCGTATACGAAGTTGTTTGTTTACCTACTGTATCATCTGAAATTTGAACCAATAGCCGTCAATGTTCGGCTTCCAGCTTGAAGCATGTACAATCAGTAATGGAAAATATATCGTTCTTACATGCATTTAGTGGATGCGGCACGACGCGATGCCAGCAACTTTCGATATGGGAAAAAGTAAATTTATTGCTGTTCTGGAAAAAAAATGTAGAGTTCAGTGATGTAGGTAATTGCAAAATTCAGAAATGATCACGTTGATCCCAAGGACATTTTTACCGCTGGAAATAGATTTTTGGTAGCACTTTATGGAGGGAACCAATCTAAGGCTTCTTTAAATGATATGCAAATCTTTCCCTAACAGAAGGAGCAGCAAAATATAGCTCATATAGGACATATTTTCAAGTTCAACAGTGGTTGAGCAAAATAGATAAAAAAAAGTCCTAGTGATTGGGGTGGAAAAAAACAACGTTGCGTTGGATGCCTCAAACAAGTGATGAAGATCCGGCACCTAGTTCGATCCTCAAACTTATTTATTGCAAATGTACCAAAAATTGCGTAAAGGCTTGTCGATGCGTGAAAGCAGGTCTTCATTGCACAGCAATTTGCCAACACTGTTGTGGGGAGACTTTCAACAATGCCCCAAGAAACAACCAATCATGGACGATGATTCAGAGGACGAAGGTGGAAGAACTGTTAGCACGATTTCCTTCCAAGAAGATAGTCTGCCAGGTCCCTTATGTAAGAATCCAAGGTTTCATGCACCGGTACTTGAAAATAATTAAAGCCACGTATGTAAGTGTATATATTGTATGTATGCCTCCCAATAATTATTATTTATTTATTATAATCTTATAAACCATGAATAAAGTTATTGTTCAATTACATACACGATAACTAGAGTTATAATAATGCGAATTACCGGAATATACGATCCGCCACACACGATTAAAGAAACTATTCCATTTGCACTGCACATGCAAACGTAATACACACATTATACCAATTAAACACTGCACCATGCGATACCCACACTTACTTAATTATTACTGAATAAATGATTTTGATTCTACGTTTGAAGATGCGATTATGAAGTTTTCAAGCGCTATAGTAAATACAAAATTGATCGAACATAAAACATGTGTGGGTAAAAATTGTAGGTGATATTGCTTTCCACAACTTTGAGAAGTAAATTTTTGCGAAACACTAAACGAAAAAAAAGTATTTGACTTAAAAAAAAATGTGAACTCCATTTTTTTTTAACTCGTTATAACTCGTTAAATACACAAAATATAAAAAAAAATTAACATGGACAAATTTGTAGAACGTATGTTTCTCTAGAAAAATACATTTTCGTTTTTTCGATAAACTCAAAAATACGGGTTTAATTCATGAAAAATAAATTAACTTTTTAAATCAAGATAGTGGCAGCCCTGCAAGGGGTTAGTGGTCGAAAACTTGGAGATAAGCTTTCTATATGATACTCTTACGAAATCAAAACAAAAATTGCTTCCCCATATGTTTAAAAAAAAAATACCTATACATAAAATGATTGGACTATATTTAATTAAATGTCTTAATGTTTTTGGGTAGGTAGGTAAGGTTCTGATATGTACTTGTACATATACAATACATACATATGTTTTGTTTTTTGTTTAAAAATTTTATTTACGGTTTCTTTCAGTAAAACATTGCAGCACCAAAACAAAGCTATAATGTTTTTTTTTTTGTTTAATCTTGCCGATTATTAAATAAATGGTGGATCCACAGTGATTCGCAGTGCAGTCTTCTCTTTTGCTTACCTTATTTGTTTCAAAAGAAAAGAGAAGACTGCACTGTTGATTAACTATAGCGAATTCCATAATCGGCATCAAAATTTCGTCTTTAAATAATCAGAATTGCGGTTCATTAAACCAATAAAAGATACATACAATTTTCATGTTAGATAAAATATTTTAATTTCGAATTAAATGAAACAAGTTCAATCTTACGTGTTATTCTAAACTTTAATAAATTACAATTTACATTCATATAATACGAGTGTAAAAGTTAAAGAAGATTTTTTTTAAGAGTTAATTTTTCTACAATCTTAAATTACCAGCGATCCAAGGCAAGTACTTCTCAACTCTTGTAAATATAGCTGGACATTTTGAACCACATGCATTACATCCTGCAGAAGCAACACCATACTGAACAAACCTACTTTTTTCGCCATGAGGAACAAAACTCACTATTGGGCCGCCCGACTTAACCAGACATGTATCGGCCTTTGAGTCTCCTCCCCCAGCGCACAATTGATACTCAGTCAATTTGAGATTAAGGGCCTTTTCACAATAATCGTTTTGTCGAAGTAGAATTCCTCCTTCCTGCAAAATCGTAGCCTTAGCATCATTTTCTAATCTTCCCCAACCAGTGATTGTCATCACATCCAAAGCCACTGTCAATGTTGACTGTGTTGTTGGTAAGCAAATTGGCTGGACATAACCTGTAAATCACAAACATTTATTCAAATCTTTATGAATCTTGATTTTAACAATACGAGTAATAATTTATAGATTAAAACTAACTGCTGAAGTTGGCTTTGCTTACTAATCGAATAAGCCCGATATCATTTGAGTGGTTTGTTAGGCTATAGTTTTTATGATAAATTGCCTTTTCTATGTCAATTTCTTGTATAGGTGGGGCACATCTCCTTTTTGATCCTTCCCCAGCGCAGTCAATAGTTTCGTTTGTATCATGCTCTCCCAAACGTACACTCACCCTAAAATTAAAAAAAAATTGTATACAGACAAGAAGGTAAGCATAACTAGCTTTTCTATTATGATTATGTTCTTAATTTAAAAATATATAATTTGGAGCGTTTTTTTTAATTTTAAAATATTTTAGGTGTACAGTGGCGGATCCAGGGGGGTGGCTATAGGGGCTAAAGCCCCCCCCCACAGGCTGTTCTTAAAATTGATTGAAATATAGAAATCAGAATCAGGAGTCAGACAAAAATAACGAGGCTGGGGCTACGCAATTTATATGCTACGTATTTTTTTTCTAATCCCCAAATTAATTAGGTTGGGGCTGAAACCTGAAGGGAATTGTAAAAAAAACAAGTTCGGGGCTACGAATAATTGACAGAAAATTGGAACAAAAAAACAGCTCGCGAGTAGGTCTTAACAAGAATTGGACAAAAAAACGTGGTCGGGGCTAACGCCTTTAAAATTACCTTAGGTATTCCAGAAAATTTTTGGGTTTGACTCAAGGGACTGTCAAGTCCAAGTTGGGGCTAAAGCTTGAAGAGATAATTGAAAAAACGGTGTCGGGGCTTAACAATTACCATGCAAAATTAAACAAAAATTCACCCTAAGAACTTAGCTAACTTTGCAAGAAAAACGCAATTGGCTAAAACCAGAGGAGAATTTGGGAACAACAAATCAAAATTAGAGTTTTCTCTGGGCACTCAGAAAATCATGCGTGTGAATATTTGCGATCCCTCTAGACTGACGTGCAAATTTATTGACGGATTTTTTCCTCTGGTGGTTCAAAGCTTGACGTGGCTGAAAATTGAAGGTATATAGATTTTTTTTCTATCTCCACTTAAAAATATTTCAAATGTTAAATACTACAGATGTTATTGTACTTTATATTAAAAACATTTTAAACCGGGATAGAAGCTGATATAAATGCAAAAATAACATGGCTATTCAATTCAATTATTTATATAACTTTGTATATTTTCACAAAAAACCCTTTAACCTAAACTAAAACTTTTTTATATTAGTTATAAATTATAAAATTAAGTTGTGGACAAACAAATTGTATTACTTATGGCCAGTTTCACAGTGAAAGTTTAAAATTAAGTTTAACTGATTAGATTTGGGAATGATTCTAACGATCAAGTGTTCTGAACGTTGAACTGAAGTTTAAATGGCAGAATACATTCGTTTAACTAGAACTACAGAATTATGTAAGTTCAAGGTTTACTTTGAAACCGAATCAAGTACTGAACTTAAGTTTAAACTTATATTGTAATTTAACTTGGGAAACTGGCCATTAATGGCTCAAACTGGATCTACCAAGCCCCCCCACAGCCAAATCCTGGATCCGCTACTGTAGGTGTATATACATATGTACCTACCTAGTCCAGTAACCTTGTCGTTTGTATGTAAGGAACCGTTTGTGTCAAATCTGGTAGTTCTGATTTTTTGCTGAGTTGTTTAGGATGTTGGCCTGGTAAAAATAAATAACCTTAGTTTTCGACATCGAGCGGCGACCGCTTCATGGTCAAAAATCAGAAAAACCGCGACTTTTTCGCGGCTCTTTCAGTTATTGGTGATTTTAGTCCTAAATAACTAATTTCCAACTAAAACATTGTTCTACGATTTCAAAATAACTTAATTTGCTTTGACTTGAGCCTCTCTGTCTGTCTGTAGAATCAATGGTTTCCAAAATATAGCATTTCAAAATTTAGCGACAAAAAATTTAAAATATCAATAATAATTAGTATTACGAGTATTATCAAGCAGTATAATATCAAATAAGGAATGCTTGACATAAATGCATCAAAGTATACTGGAGCGTGTAGGTTAGGCTTAAAAAATAGAACACTCATACTCGAAGGGGGGTATGTATTGCCCGTTAAGATGGGAGGGGCAATTTGCTATAAAAAATGACTTAAAATAGAAATAAAAACACAATATGTCAAAAAAGTGTGAAACAAATTATTTAGAATAGTGTGGAAACAAAATATGACAGCCCCGCCTACACAACCCGACATTCTATCCCACAGCCCATACGATTTGACATGATTGAAAAACAATGGTAGCACCTATAATATGCTCCTATAGCTTATCTTAAGCCCAGAAACCCATTATTGAATGTTCTTTTTAAATTAATTTATTTTAATAGATCATTTTTGAAAATTGAATTTCCAACCTGAAAATTTGAAAAAAAGAAATTTGCTCCAAATATCCTTTTTCTGCTATGTAAATAGTAGAATATTCTATTGAAATTAAATATTAGTTCTTAAGGACTTATTTTTGACCATGAAGCGGTCGCCACTCGAGGTCGAAAACTTTGATTATATATAAGGCCAACATCCTGAACAACTCAGCAAAAAATCAGAAATACCAGTACTGTACTAGTACTAGTAATATTTGAAACATTTTAAGGAACAAATGTCGAAGCGAAGTTTAATTTAAACCAATTATTAATGCACACATTCAAATTTAATTTCAGATAATTTAATCAAACCGTTCCCGATAAATCGAATTTTCATTTTTTCTTTTTTTTTTTAATAAAAAAAAAACAGTTTTTTGAATAAATTGATATGCAATATTATTTATATTTTTTAGCAGCTTCTGTAATCAATAATTTCAATCGGTTTTTCAACATGTTCTAGAAACATGAATTTTTCGATTTTTCCAGAATGTGTTAAAAAAAATTAAAAAAAAATTACTATTAAATCCTTTTCGAAATATTAAATATACAAAAATGTTAAAAATTTTCTTAAAAAATTCAAAAAGCTGGTTCATTAAAAAAATTGCTATTCAATATTATCTACTACTTAAAATTCTTACAAGCTAATTTATACAAAATTATTGAAAAAATCAACCTTCGAGAAAACTAAACAAAACGGTTCTACTTAGAGTTTGAATTAATAGATTACTTTTTTTTTTGACAAAAAATCAAAAAGAAGCCTACCTTTTTGTATATCTAGTAATTTAATGAACAATAACTTGTAGAACAACAAATATTCTCCTTAGCGGCTATAATTTTGTTTGTATCACTGAAGGAAAAAATGCTTTCTAAAGTTAAATACGAGTGTATTTGATCTAAAGTTTTTTAAATGAAGTGGAGCATTTTCATTTTTACGTTGAAACAATGTTAATTTGAATATGCGACATAATTTTAAGAGATTCAACCTAGTTTCAAAGTAAAACGTGTTTATTTATACATCGAAATCAACTTTTGTACATTTACATTTCGTTCAACGTTGTTGTAAAGTTAAACGTTATCATTCTTAAATTGAGATCCACATTTAAAGTGCGCTCAACCTTGTTTCAAAGTTAAATGTATTCATTTTTACATTGAAATCCACATTTTACTTTGCGATCCACTTTTATGGCATTTAAAGTGTCATCATCGTAGCTTCAAAGTGTTGCATAGTCAAGTAAACCTCAATTTGTTTGGATTTGTAAGCTAAACATAAGGAATTTCGAGAGCGCGTTGTTGTTTTTCGAAGTGGCTCCCTTACATTTGTGAAAAAATTAAACGCACACTCAAAATTCACTTTCATATAATCGAAAAACAATATCTAATTACTTTTCTAATATTTATTACTATGAAATACTCATAGCATTAAAAGTCGTCACAAATAAATGATTCACCACAAAAATGAAATGCGTCTAGCATGAATATACATTTGTCTTTGTCTTACATAAATATAAACAAAGAAGCGTGGCGTGGGTAGCCATTTTGAATCAATACCTGACCAAGCGAAGTTCAATCTACGTTGATTCGAAGTAGATAAATGTTGTTTTAAAAGATGGATGAATTTGATTTACCTATGATTCCACTTTAAATCAACATGTAAACGTAGTAAAATCTAGTTTGTTTTTAAGTATGGAATCACTTTGAAATAAAATCGCTCCACTTTGATTTAAGAATTTTCGGCGTTGGCGACAAATCGTTCCGAAATATATTAGAATCAAAGTTTTTTTGCTTTGATTTTACGTTGTTTTTTTCTCTGTGTATGTACCTTTATTTTGGTATATGGTGCCAAGAAAAGAAAATTCATACAGCCGTGATTTATATATTATCGTAGCCGTGTTTTTATTTAGAGAGTGACTAGCGAGTGAAAACTAATGAAGAATATACTTATGTATGTATATAATTATCGTGTGTAGTCAAATTTGTCCTTACAATTCCGAGCTTATCCCACTTGTAACTCGAATACAATGAGCAACTGTTAGGACATATCTGTCAGTGATCAATGTGCCATCGCATCCAGGAGTTCTTTTCACACCATCCGAATAAACAAGCAAAGCCATCCATGGATATGCGGAGAGATCGGCATCGTTCCTATTTGAAGCTCCTTGACTAGCAGGCACATATTCTCCTTCTCCACATTTGTTTTTTTCTAGAATATTCAGTCCAAACTGAATTTGTTCTGGAGTTGCCTGGGACTCACGTCCATGGATTCCATTAACTCCAATGAATTCCACCAGAAGTAACACCAACAAATTATAATATGAACCTTTTCTCCATGACATTTTTTAAAAAAACCACAGAAGTTTGAAAAAAAAAAAAAAATAATAAGTAAAAATATTAACAACACTGGCTGTGGACTCGAACTTCATAGAATGAGTATCAGAATGAGACTGAGTATTGAGAAACAGTTTTTAGAAACACACCAGTTACAAGTATAATTTGTAATCTTGTTGCTTATTACACCGCATCTTGTTAAATTTGAGTTGGGAATTCCATTTTCCATTTTTGTACACAAAAAAGTACAATATACAATCGGCCTCCTCTAAGGGCTCGGTTATAGCGATCAGGAAAACGCATCAGTAAACGAATTTCTTTTTGATAATTTTATTTGTTAAGATACGATTTGGAATATAAAAGGGGTACAAATCAATAAACAATTAGGTACCTAAAATAATTTATTCATAAAAAAAAACTATTTAAAACAAATATTTGAGTCTAAAAATAGCATTTTTTAATTTTCCCGATTTTTTTGAGCAAATTGGACTTTTCTTGGTATATTCCCACATATCTTGACTATATGGGTTGGTTGGTTTTGTCATAATTTTGAAATTCGGTACTTCTAAGTTTTTGAAAAAAATATTGCATTTAAAATTTGCTTAAATATTTTTTTTTTACGAACAAATTAATCTAAAAAACATATCGTCGTTGTTTAAGAAAACCGGCATAACTAAAAAAAAAACAAGATTTGAGTTAATGATGAAAATCGACTAAAAAAAATTTTAATCTTTCTGTCAAACTGGCATAACTGTAGCACTTCGGGATCCCTCTAAATGGACTTTGTTCCAATTTTCTTTTCATAATAAACCGTATGACCAAAAAACTTTAAACTCATTTTCTGAAGAATTAAGTTTTTTGAGTTATGCTGGTTTTCTTTGCATGTAGTTGGCCCACCAACTATTGAGTTGAGCAAAACTGTTAAAAACTGTGAAAAATCATTATAAAAAAGAGACAAACGAATGCATATATTTTAAAATTTTAATAAAATTTGGTTACAAAATTTTTTTTTGTCAAAAAAATTTGGGACGTATACAAACGAAAAAAAAGACAAACATAGACAAACGATTATCTATCGAACTGCATTTCCAGATTTTTCGAGCATTATAGTTGGTGCGCCAAACTCCGTAAATTAATTTGAAGCGGCTATATAAAAAACGGTGAGTGTACAAACGAATCTAAAACTTGTACAAACGTAGACAACCGATGTACAAACGATTGCAATTAACAGTTTTGCTCAGCTCAATAGTTGGTGGGCCAACTACATGCAAGCGGTTTTCTTTGAGAGCGACAATATATTATTTCCTATATTTGATTTTTTTCACAATTTCTTGTTTATTTTTTTTAAATTTAGATAGCCAATGCTTAGCTTCATTTTAGTTGTTAGCTATGAGGGCAAGTTCGTGCGATCCAGTAGTGCATTTTATTTAAAAGAGCGAACACTCTGGCAAGTGTGTTGACTCAATCCAAAATTACACAAATAGATACATACCATATAATAATAAACAAATGAATTTTCCAAAACTCCCTCTTACTCGAAAATGTTTTGATATCCCGTGAAAATTCGCATTAGATGAAGTCGACTGTATATAATAACTGAAGAATATTATTACAGTAAAGGCAGTCCAGAAGACCCGTGCGAAAATTTCGCACATTCGATAAAGCTTTAAATTTTCAAATAGAATGTTTAAACAAAATTATAGATATGCATTTAAGTGATCATAATATTTTTTCTAATACAATTTGACGCAATAAAAATATTTCTTTTATTATTTTCATTGTAAATGTGTTTCGATTTTTTTTCAAACCCCATACCATACATACAATATTTTTAACATTGATCGTTCCTAAACGAAATGTTACACAGTGTAACACTTTTAACAATGACATTTTAAATTTTATTTTGACACAACAACAATAGCTAACATTTTATAGAAAAAGAACGCACCACTGTCATTTTGCCGAGCTAGAGGAAAGTGTTTAGAGATTTCAAAACGCTAAAAAAATGAAAATGCCAAATTAAAAAGGTGAAATAAAAGTAAACATAATATTTGCAATACTTTATTTAAAAAAATATGCGTTAAATCGTGTAAAAACACACAACTTTTGTATCTCACGGGATGATTGTGTCTCATATTGCACATGATGTTTCTACAGGATTTAAGGCAGCACCGCATATGAGATATATATTTTTTTGATATACAGGGGGGAGGGTCGCGGGGTTATGACCCCCACTGAAAACTCAAATGTTACAGAGAAAATAGAAAATTATTAGAATATGTTAAGCTTGGTTCTTTACGACCGACTGACGCAAAAATTTGAATTCTTAAAATCGGTTGAATTAGAAATAAATGAAAAGCTTCGAAAATGTAAAAATGCAATATTGAAACTTCTTTTATTACCTACTTTTTTTATTAAACTTGCACACCATTAGTTCTGCCATATTTTATTTCGGTTTTGATCGCGTTCGTGTAGAGAGTGGTAAGATTAAATCAAAAAATAAAACAGGTACTGTATAGGCCCAATAATGGAAGATCCAATTGGCCCAATAATGGAAGATCCAAATAAAAAATAAATTGATTTGTTCTACCAATGGAAAACACAATTAATAACTTAAATGGCACAAAAAAATTTTCAATTCTATCACAACTCGAAAAAAATAAGTTTTCAATTTTTTTTTTTCAGTTCGCAAATTTTTTTAGTTTTCCTTTTATATAGAAATTTTATTTATTTTCGAGCTAAGTACTGTAGACCTTAACAAAAATTACAATTTTGTTTTTATTTATTATTTATTTATTTTCGGGCCGTTTTGTTTTTATTTTCATTATTTATGAGTTAAAATAAAAATTTAGTGCCTTAGATACTTGTATACAGCTTTTAGGCACCTACGTAATCAGATCCGATTTTTCAAACGGCAGTTTCGACTCTTTAAAATCGGAGAGTAAAATCGATTTTTTTCAATTAAAAATAAATTATCTACAGAATGTTCTACATATTTTGAAAGTCACTTTTATCCAAGATACATACAGGGTGCCCCGTAAAGAATGGATAACCCTGAAATGCGTCACAGTATACTTTATGGCCGGCCTGAAAACTGGTAAAAAAAAGTTCTATCCCAACCACAAGAAAAGATACATGCTTTTTTTTGTTCAGTGCATTATTTTTGCCTTACTTTAAATTTTTGAATACCACGACTACAAGTGAACGAATTCCACCGTTTTTTTTTCGTAGCAATATTTTAAATTATTTGTGCCACAACATTAGTAGAAGAAAATTATAATAGCTGTTGGACTTCTTAGATAAAACAATTATTTAACTTTGATTTTCAATGCAAAATGTGAAATAAAATAATTTTTGAAAAAGTTAAATCATCTCCGGTATAAGAAAATGCGTGCACGCATACTTTTGCGTGCACTCATACGTTTGCGTGCACGCATACGTTTGCGTGCACACGTACGTTTGCGTGCAGGCATATGTTAGCGTGTACGCACACGTTTGCGTGCACGCATACATTTGCGCGCACGCACACATTTGCGTACACGCATACGTTTGCGTGCACGTAAACGTTTGCGTGCACGCTCACGTTTGCGTCCACGCATACGTTTGCGTGCACGCACACGTTCGCGAACACGCATACGTTTGCGTGCACGCACACGTTTGCTAGCACGCAAACGTTTGCGTGCACACATATGTTTGCGTGAACGCATACGTTTGCGTGTCGCATGTTTCATGTTCATGCTGCATGTTGCATGTTGATCGTCGCATGGTTCATGTTGCCTGTCGCATGTTGTATATAGCGTGTCGCATGTTACATTTTGCATGTTGCATTTGGCATGTTGATATTGCTTCTGGCTTCTTGCATCTTGCATGCAACATGTATCATGGTGCATATTGCATTATGTTCATGTCCAGTCCATGACCATGTCCATGATATGGTCTGCGATTATTTTTTTTATAAATTGTATCGTGTAACAAACAGCTTTGAAATGCACTGGACCATATCTATAACGGGTAGGGTAGCTGCCATACAATGATATTTTCATAAAGGTTGAAAACTTATTTCATTTTTGCATATATACAAAAGAAGGAAGTGTCAAATGTTTTTATTATGAACCACTATAATCCAAAAAAAATTAATGGCTGGTTTAAATTTGTAATCATTCAATTGAAAATTGTTTCTAAAATTGGAATTTAGCAAGGAAATCGTTTGGGACAACCAGGTTTGTTTGGGACAGACTATTTTCCAAAAACTCGTAATGGCTGTTTTAAATTTAAACTCATTCCATTGAAAAACGAGTTTTCAGAAAAAAGGCTGTCACAAACAAAATAGGTAGCCACACACGATTTTATTGGTAAATTCGAAATTTGTAAAAAAATTTTAATCGAATGAAGTAAAACATTGTACAAGCTCTAGCCGTGACCTTTTTGTTTTTGTTAATAAATTAAAAATTCAAACTCCATTTCCCATCTTTGAAGTGGAAACATCACTGTTTTATTTTTAAAATGATTCTTTTATACTTAATTATCATTGCAGCATGTTGCTCACCTCAAAGCATAATATCTTACCTCAGCATCATGAATCAGGTACACGGTACCTGCCCATAACAATTAACAAAATGAAAGTGTGGTGAATTGAAATCAGTTTTTCTAATTTTTCTCGAAAGCTACGTTGTCAAAAACGAATTCCCCAAATCTTAAAACCGTTCACGTCAAATCTAGTAGTTCTAATTTTTTGAGGAGTTGTTTAGGATGTTGGCCTAATAAAAAACCTAAGCTTTTGACTTCGAGCGGCGACCGCCTTACGGTCAAAAATTATAAAAACCGCTATTTTTTCGGGACCTTTATATGGTGATTTTAGTCCTAAATAACTTATTTCAAATTAGAACATTGTTCTACGATTTCAAAATAACATAATTTGCTTTAACTGGAGCCCAAAACTATCTCTGTAGACCCAATGATTTCCAAAATATAGCATTTCAAAATTGAAAAACATTATAATGTCAAATAAAGAATGCTTGAAATACATTAATGCATCAAAGCACTTGAGCGTGTAGGTTAGGCTTAAAGAATAGAACAATCATACATTATATGACCCCGTTAAGATGGGAGGCATAAATTGCGAAACAAAATGACTTAACATAAAAAAAAACACTATTTAAAAATAATGGTAGCACCTTCAATATGCTCCTTATCTTTAGGGCTGGCCATGAGACAAGACTCTCCGAGACTTTTGTAAATCTCATCTCGGTCTCGTTAGAATCAAAAATTTTCAGTCTCGTGTCGGTCTCGTCTCCGGAAAAAACAATTTCCGGACAACTTGTTAATTTTGGAACGAAATATTTTCGATTATGTTGTCAGTGAAGATGAAATCCTGAAATGTGTGAAGGCTATCAAGTCTGATTCTGTCGGTGATGATGGAGTACCTATCCGTTTTGTTAAACTAATACTACCACTAATTATAGCGCATCTAACTCATATAATAAACTGGTGCATTGCCACCTCTACTTTCCCTCTTTCTTGGAAAATTGCAAGAGTTCTTCCTACCGTCAAGAAGCGTGACTCTAATTCTCTATCTGATTTTAGACCGATAAGCATCCTACCTTGCCTCTCTAAAGTGCTTGAGAAGCTAATTGAGAAGCAGATCTTAAGGCATCTTTCAATTAATTTCATAGCTGCTCTACTGCAATGGTTAATCTTCTTGAAGACGTTAGGGTTGACTATGATAAGGGTCAAATAAATCTCATCTGCTTACTGGACTTTACAAAGGCCTTTGACAAAGTAAACCACAGTATTCTTAAGTGGAAACTAGTAAATTTCTTCGGCTTCAGTGAGCGGGCATGCTCGCTGATTACTGACTACTTATCTGACCGATTGCAAAGGGTTGTTTCGGGGGGTAAATGCTCAGCGCTCAGACCTGTTATGCAAGGAGTCCCTCAGGGATCGATTCTTGGTCCAATACTCTTTTGTATGTTCATCAATGATCTGCCTGCGTGTTGTTCACATTCTTCGGTACACCTGTATGCAGATGATGTTCAACTGCATCTTGCTAGGTTTTTCCATCAGCTCAATGAACTGTCCCTCTCCATTAACGAGGATCTTAGCCAAATTAATAGGTGGTCCATTGCAAATGGCCTACTCTTAAATCCTGCCAAGACCATAATCATTCCAATTTCCAAGAAAAAGTTTGATCTCTCTACTATACCAAATATATGGTTAAGTGATCGTTTAATCAAAGTAGTGGATCATTTTACCAGCCTTGGGTATATTATTGACCGTCATCTGTCAGGCTATAGACACACTAATTATGTTATTGGTCGCATTTATGGATGCTTACGTAAACTTTGGCCTTCAGCATACTTTACACCCCTTGAAACTCGACGTAAACTAATTATTGCTTTAATTGTTCCCCTCATATCATATGCTGAAATCGTGTACAGTGATCTTGATTCACTATCCAAACAAAAACTACAAGTTGCTTTCAATGATGCTGTCCGTTATGTCTATGGGTTACGTAGATATGACCATGTTTCGGAATTTTCCAAAAATATATTGGGTTGCACATTGCAGCAATACATAAACGCAAGGAACTGCTTATTTTTACACAAATTGATTCATACTAAGGCTCCGTCTTATCTATTTACCAAACTCTCTTTTAACCGTTCTGCAAGAAGTATCACTATTATCCCTTAACTCGGCAATTATCTGAACTCGTCTCGTTTGTTTTTCATACGTGCTGTTAAACTGTGGAACTCGCTCCCATCACTAATTAAATCAATTGTTAACTATACAAGATTTAAAACTGCAATATTCCTTCACTTTTCGTCTCTCCCAATTTAACCATAATCCTCTCCCTTTTCCCTTCAATCACAAAGAATTATTTTCACTTTTAAAATTAATGTAAATCTTCTTCTCTTAAATTGTATTCAATTAAATGTAAATATTCAAATATATTATAACTAAGTACTATAAAAGATGTTATCTTAATGTACGTACCATTATTGCTAAATAAATGAAATGAAAATACGTGCAAAAGTAAATAAATATTTAACTGAAAATGTTTTTTTTTTTTTTAATTTATTACACTCTGTGGAAATATACAGTGTCATCTCGGTCTCGTCTCGGTTACTCAAATGCCAGTCTCGTCTCGTCGAGATCGAGACCGAGACTTTTTACCCAGAAACCCATCATTGAAATTTCTTTTTAAATAAATTTATTTTAATAGATAATCGATAATCGAATCGATTCCGAAAAATCGAATTTTAATTTCCTTTTTTTTTAATAAAAAAAATGTTTTTTGAATGTTATATTTTTTAGAAGCTTTTGTAAATAATTAAATTTTAATCGGTTTTTTCGACATGGGTATGATAGATACCGTTATAATTAGTTCTAGAAACATGAATTTTTCGATTTTTCAAGAATGTGTTAAAAAAAAGTTTCAAAAAAATGCGATTAAATCCTTTTCGTTCGAAATATTAACACCCGTATAAGAATGCACCATGTAAACGAGTAATTACAGTTGGAGTTGGATTTACAGAAATAGCTAAAATTTATCAATTTTTATGTGTTTGAGACACAGCAAAGATAAATATTCGACTTTCTTATAGGCAAGAACAACAACAACTCTGCGATGAAACGAAAGGAAATGTGTGCTAAGCCGAATATCAATAAGACTCGATCGGATACTTCTACTTCTGATTCTTTCATTTTCTGATACTTCAAACAAATTCCAGTACAATAATTCTTGTTTGTGCACGTAGCATGTTAAAACGTTTTTAATTTGTACCCGTTAATTTGGTTTATGTACATTGAAATGTTATTGTTTTATTGTCATAACATCATTTAAAATTAAAAAGTTATTTTTATGACTATTTTAAGTTGGCTAAGCCCCTTCTAAGCCAAGGCTAAAATTTGGTTTTGTATGAATCAATTTTAGATATATCTAGGTATAGCATATTTTGTGAATGCGGCTAGTCCGCCGGCAAACTCAATAGTAATTTTATAGGTATATAAGGCCTTTTTTATTGGTAAGTGTATACGCAGCGCAGCAAAATTTTACACTGCAAACAACAACAAAGGAAAAGTACGGATACTACATAACGTGTTATTACTTTGTTCTGTGATGTTTAAAAAATATCTAACGTTGTTGAAACATCGCAAAACAAAGTAATAACACGTTATGTAGTATCCGCACTTTTCCTTTGTTGTTGTTTACAGTGTAAAATTTTGCTGTGCTGCGTATACACTTACCAATAAATTAAATCTCTTGTTGTTGGATGGATGGGTGTGTGTTGCTTAGCCCTTTACTTCCCCGTTCCCCAGGTCGATTTTAAAATTCGTGGATCCTTTTTTCGTACCTTATTTGTTGGAAAAGAAAAGAGAAGACAACACTGCGGGTTCAATATTGCAAATTCCAAACAACAGTTTAACAATTTCGGTGTTTTAAAACAATACATTATGCAACTACCTAATCGATGTTAATACATTTCTCATTTTAGATAAAATATTTTGATCTCGAATTAAAACAAAAAAATTTAATCTTACATTATTACACATAGTATATTGTTAACTGTAATAAAATATAATTCATATTTTTAGTAGTGATTAAACAACCCAAATTTTTCATTCAAAAGACAATTTTACAAAGTAGATATACATCATTTTTAGTGTTGAGTAAGTTTTTCTACAATCTTAAATTACCAGCAATCCAAGACAAGTACTTTGCAACTCTGGTAAATACAGTTGGAAACTCTAAACCACATTCCCAACTTCCTATAGAAGCGATGCCATACTGAACAAACTTACTTTCTTTCCCATGAGGAACAAAACAAAATATCGGACCTCCCGAATCACCCAGGCATGTGCTGACCTTTGAATCTCCTCCTCCAGCGCACAAATGATTCTCAGTCAATTGGAGATTAAGAGCCTTATTACAATAATCGTTTTGTCTATACAGAACTCCTCCTTCCTGCAAAATTGTAGCCGGAGCCCCAGTTTCTAATTTTCCCCAACCAGCGATTGTCATCACATTCAAAGTAACTGCCAATGATGGTAAAGTTGTTGGTAAGCAAATTGGCTGAACATTACCTTAAAATTAAAAACATTTTTATTTTGAATCCTTATGATGCTTATTGGTTTTAATAATAAATTAGCTTAAAACTTACTGCAGAATATGGCTTTGTTCATTAATCGAATAAGCCCTATATCATTTGAGAATATACTTGGCTGATAGTTTTTGTGATAGATTGCCTTTTCTATGTCAATTTCTTGTATAGGTGGGGCGCATCTCCTTTGTGACCCTTCGCCAGTGCAGTCAATAGTTTCTTTTGTATCATGCTCCCCCAAACGTACACTCACCCTAAAGTTGAATTGAAAATTATGTAAATAAGAAGGGAAGCACTGCCATTGGTTGATTACAGAGAATTTCATCAACACCTTTCTGAAGAATCTAATTTTTGTTTAAAGTTCAAAAAACTGTTTTTTTTTTGTTCATGCTTTTTAGAAGCTTCTGCAAATAAATACATTTGAATCGGGTTTTCAACATTTCTATTTTAGATACTGTTATTCTTCGTTCTAGAAACATGAATTTGACGATTTTCGAGAAAAGTAAAAAGAAAGTAAAAAGTTTCAAAAAATTGGAATTTAATCGTTTTCGAAATATTAAATATACAAATTTTGAATTTTACTTAAAGATTCAAAAAATGGTTTTTAACAAATTTTGTTATTCAACACAAAGAAAAATCAACTGAATCGTTGAATGGTTTTACCAGGGATTCCATTAACAACAAATATTATTGGAACACAAATTACCAAAAATACTTTTTGTTTTGTAATGCTAAACTGTTTTTGAGTACAACAATAGTGGCTTAAGAAATTTTTTGGTATGCTACGTTTCGTTTTTTTCTTTAGATTTAGATTTTTTGCATTTCACTGTTTCGCTTTTCATTCATTTGGGGTTCTTTTTTGTTTTGATAATTTTTGTTTTATTTTGTTAGTATTTTGTTTTAATTTCATTTTGTTTTTGGTTGTTTCGTTTTTCGATCATTTCATTTCGTTTCCTAAAGGAGGCGTTAAAATTCGTGTGAATTTTAACGCTTTAGGTTCTTTACATGCGCAAAAATTAAAACAAATATAAACAAACGGTGAGGAAATGATCGAAATTAAATTGAACCGAACATATTTATTTTCACAACTAGTGTACCAGTACCCGGCCACCTAACGCATTTTTTCACTTTCTCAGTCTGAAAATATAGAATTTGAAAACATTTTTTTTTAAATCATTAATAATTTGTTTATGAAATAAAAATATATGAAGGTCATTGTGGTTTTGCAATTAAAACTATAATTAATTTTGTCATAAAAGTGATTTTTCACCAGTATCAGACTATTGAAATTCAGTAGTCGGCCATTTTTGAGCTACTATCCGGCCAGTTAGTTTACTTTGTAAAAATATAAATCCAAATATTAATTAATTTAAGAATCCGTTTTAACTATATGTAATCATTAACAATCCTTGATGATATATTCCAAAAATCAGACATTAAAAGGACCTGCTGTTAAAGCTGTGAGCATTCTTGTGTTACTCCCTTCTTTCATACGTAATGTATCGATAGCAGGATCAAAATTTTGCTACAAAAATCATAAAATTTAACCTTAAAGCTCCTATGGCCGGATACATATACAGCGTGTGCCAAAAACCGGCCAGAGAATTCATTATTGTTTTTTGCTCATGATGAAAAATTGTGGCCGGATAGCAAACATAAAAAAAATAATAAATAAATCGCGTGGCACAACGGCTCATGAAGAACCAGGGGCTAGTGACTAACAACTCGCAACCATTCCTGTGTGCGCCTTTTCGATAGGAATGGAAGGGACCTACAATTTTATGCCGAATCCGAACGGCTAGACGAGAAGCACTTATTCGTGACAAGTGATACTCTTGGAGGATTTGTCAATTCCTCGCAAGAGGCAGTAGCGCTGAAAAAAAAACATTTTTAGTTTTTAGGTGGACGAGGCTGGGAAGCGATCCCAGACCTCCAGCGTGACAGTCGAACGCACTAACCATTACGCTACGGGCTACTACTAGGATAGTAAACATAAGCATGTTTAATATATTCTACTCACTCTTGCATTAAAAGAAAGATCCTAATTTAGTTTAAGAACAAATGAAAGAACAATTTGTCTGTCACTTCAAAATCTGGTATCCGGCCACTTGGGCGGTTACTAGTACACAGGTGTTTACTTTGTTCCAGTAAACGGCCACCATTAATATTGAATATATATTTGAGGCTGTGAGTGCAGAAGTGGCGTAACACACTTTTTGAAGTTGGTTTTAAATCGACCAGAAAAAGCACATTATGCTTTTAAAATAGTAATGTTATATTTTTTTTGGGAAAGATTAGATACTCAAGAATCTAAAACAATGTTTAAAATAATTTATGTCCCTTAGACTAAAATATGAGAGACAAAATAAACAAATTTTTCAAATAAAGGGTTATGTTAAACAACACAAACAACACTAATACTGACTAAACAACATTCTGAAACATTTCAGAATGTTGTTTAGTCAGCATTAGTTTTGTTTATGTTGTTTAACAGGTTACGCCACTTTTGCACTCACTCATTTATTATAATTTTCACTTTTCACAGTGCGGTAAACCTTCACAAGTTCTAATTTTTTTCCTGACAAATTTATGAGGCCCTGATTAGCCAAATTTTACCAAAAGTTTAAATAAGCCTGAAATAATTAAAAAAATTTATTTTGATACGCAAAAAGTCTTTGGAATTGTTATTATTGGGCATTATAACTGAAAAGTGGCCGGATACTGGTGCACCTACCCTATCAGTTATGCTTTGCGTCTCGCCAACATTTTAGTAAAATTGATACAAAGTACAAACCAAATATTCTTAAACTGGCATTGCATCGTGGCCAGCCCTAATTAAAACTAATGAAAATTCCGAAATGTTGCCTATTTTTATAAAGTTATATTTATCTAACAAAAATAATTTCTTCAAACAAAAAAAGCTGTACCTACTCCATTTAAAAATACAAAAAGAAAAACATTGTTCATAATTTGTATATAATAATAATTGTTCAATTGTACCTTTAACATTATATACACCTTACATCGGCTCAAATGACAAAACTTACGTACCTATGAAACGATAGGACAAAATTTTGCTTTGAGAGCAGTGTTACCGCAGGTTTAATTTTTAATGAGCCTGAAAAAATGAGCCACTTTAAAAATACATGAGTCCCAATAAAAAAAAAACTCTTAGGTTTATAGTAAGGCTGTTTTGTCCAATTATCAACCTAACTTACTAATCATAAATCACATGAAGGTGGGTATTTCCTACCTAACCTAACCTAACTAAATATTTTTGTATAAATCACATACACGCTTTACAAATAACACAAAAAAGCGATGTTTTTTCGATAATATAAAACAATATTATGAAATAAAAAGTGGTTGAGCCTATAAATTGACTCAACCGTATTATTAAAAACTGTTTATTTGTAGTCTCACAAAAATAGCCAAACCTTAAAAAGATGTGTCCCTGAGCCAAGCTTAAAAAATGAGTCCCTTTTGATTCAAATGAGTCGCAGTGGTAACACTGGTTGTGAGCATCTTTATCTCAAACTGATTGTAAATGCTCCAAAACAAAGGAAGGTACACTGGTGTTTTTCCATTTTGTTCATTGGCAGAAAACTCGTCAAACCAGTCTATTATTGGCTTTGTTTCAGTAGGCATTTCGTTCTTTAATTTTGTTTGTATCTATAATTCCCCTTTAACGAACTACACGTGACGACTGCCAATCAGCGTTTCCACTTCCAGAAAAAAAGTCGAAGTAGATTCCAAAATTTACTTTTTTTTTCTATGAATGCATATTTTTAAAAAAATTTTAATTAAATGGAATTTAATTAAACAAAAAAAGAGCATTACAATTATTATAATTAAATATAATATAATTTAACAAAAAAAGTGATGCAAATTTAATTTATATAATACTATATTTGTACATACATAAATTCTTGTATATTATTTAATAACAGCTCAGACTTCATGTTAAGGTACTTAAGTAATTATTTTTTCGTTATAAAACATAACATTAGTATGTTCTTACAAAAATAAGAAACCGTCATTAAAAATAAACAAAAAAGATTTCAGTCTTTAAAAAGTTCTAAGGAACAAAAAAAAAGCTCTAAATTGGCTTTGATATTGGTTTTTCATTTAGTTATATAATGTCCATATACCAACTTATATACCAATTTCAGGTGTAAATTTGTGTACAAATCTATTGTTTACTCCTAAAAGTAATGGAATGGAAACGCTTTCAAAATTGGCAGAATAGTAAGCATACTACCATTTTCTATTTTTTTTAATTAAGGTATTGAGGTAATTCCACGTCCGTATTATTAAGCTTAAATATTATAAGGATTTGCTTATACAAAATTAAAAAAAATTGTAAACATTTCTTTTTTACTTCCTCAAGTTGTTGAATTTCATTTTCAGTTTGATCTCGCTCAAACTTAACCATACAAAATATTTCACAGAGAAAAAAGAAGTAGATTCGGCCTTCTTTTTCTAAAATTGAAGTAGGTTGAAGCAAATATTTTTAAAAGGAAGTAGTTTTCAATATTTTGGCGATGGTGCGAAGTAGGAAGTAGATTTTAAAATTAATTGAAAAAAGAAGTAGATCTACTTCAATTGAAGTAAAGTGGTAGTACTGCTGCCAATCAATTAACAAACTATAATCATAATTAACTGATAACAAAATAATCGAATTTCAAAAAAATAGATATACGCAGAGATAAAATGCGAAACAACCTTGAACGAAATAACAGATTCGTAAGTAATCCATAAGAGTTGTAACGGAAATGCGAAATAAGTAAAAAACAAAACAAGAAATTCGAAGTAATCGTGAATCGAAATGAACTCAAAACTAAATAGGTTCATACAAAAAATAAAAAACATTATCGAAATAAATATAAATAATTATAACAAAAAACGAAATAATTGGCGAAATAAAAAAAAAACGAAACAATTTTTCTATGGTAGGTTATTTTTGTCTTAACAGAAATAAAAAAAAAAATGCGGGAGTAAATTGGACAAAACCCCCTAAAATTGTAGTTCAACAAGACATTAGGTATTCCCATGATGGCAGGCCCCCAAAACATGAAATAGGTACACAATCAAATTTTAGTTTTGCCATATAACCTGTAGAACCCATAAATTGAACAAAACGTTCTTTTAATTGATATAAGTTGTTGCAGAAAGTATTAAGCTTATACTATAAAAAACAATACAATTTTGTGTACCTACAATGGTACGCTTCATATGTTAGCATTAGGGTGGGTAAGACCCACTGTTTTTTATAATTTGTAATGTCACCCCCTTACTTCAGATCTAAAATGTTAAAAAAAAGTATCAACACAGCACAAGACAAATAGCAAAATAATTTGAACGGCGGAGCTAATTTCCATGCTTTAGTTAAAAGGGCCAATTTGCTAAAAACGAAACTAAAAGTAGAAATAAGTATTAAGGTACTTAGAGTATTATGTTTATCATATAGGTATCTTTTTTCAAAGCATTTGTTTTGTCTGATAATATATAAATAAATCGGGTGGCACAACGGCTCATGAAGAACCAGGGCCTAGTGACTAACAACTCGCAACCATTCCTGTGTTCGCCTTTCGACAGGAATGGAAGGGACCTACAATTTTATGCCGAATCCGAACGGCTAGACGAGAAGCACTTATTCGCGACAAGTGATACTCTTGGAGGATTTGTCAATTCCTCGCAAGAGGCAGTAGCCCTGAAAAAAAAACTTTTAAGTTTTTAGGTGGACGAGGCTGGGAAGCGATCCCAGACCTCCAGCGTGACAGTCGAACGCACTAACCATTACGCTACGGGCCACTACTTTGTCTGATAATAAACTATCCATATAACCGATGACTACTAGCCCGTAGTCATCGGCTACTAGACGTATAGTGATAGTGCGTTCGACTGTCACGCTGGAGGTCTGGGTTCGCTTCCCAGCCTCGTCCACCTAAAAACTAAAAAGTTTTTTTTCAGGGATACTGCCTCTTGCGAGGAATTAACAAATCCTCCAAGAGTATCACTTGTCACGAATAAGTGCTTCTCCTCTAGCCGTTCGGATTTGGCATACAATTGTAGGGTCCTTCCATTCCGGTCGACAGGCGCACACAGGAAATGGTTGCCAGTTGTTCTGGTTCTTCACGAGCTGTTGTGCCACCCAATTTATTTATTTTGTTTATAACCGATGAACTAAAAAAGGCGATGTAGGAGGTGAAACAAAAATGTAAAAAATAGTGAAATATTTTTTCAATATTTCGAACCGATTTTCTAAAGGGTCACCCTGATACCAAAGTATACACAGCTTGAAGTACTTCAGTCGCTCGCGTCTTCATAATATCTTGATTCAGCACTTGCAAATCTTCTTTTTGGGGATTTTTTACATGGCGATTTTCGTCAAAAAAGACTTTCTTTTGGGATTTTTTTTTTGTGTGACTAGGTATGTTATTTTAGCAAAAATCATTAACCTTCTAATTAGATGGATATCTTGACATAAAACGTCTGTTATTCAGAACAAAAGCGTTCGATGCAGAAGACATTATGGCTAAAACAGTAACATTGTCATAAGTGTTCGCATACTTAATATGGTTGACTACGTATGTATGTATTTCTATGGAGTAAAAGCATAACAAAACGTGACAAAATTATTTTTTGTATTCAATGGTTTGATATCCACCTGAAAAGATGTTTTGTAACATTTAAATTGTATTTGATCATGTTTTTATTTTAAAATTTTGTTCTACATTATTCTGAGAGGGACTCTGAACGAGACTCGCTCTCTTAGCCGGAATTTACACTGTCTACATCTTCTCGGTCATTAGCTTCACTTTCTTAAATTTCATTGGAAATTGGATTTGCAATCGGATATTCCGATATAAGCATTTCGATTGTTCTTTGCAAAAACATTTTTTTTAACAGGATAAGCGTTTTTTGGTAAAAAACAGGAAGCAAGAAGATCCTTCAACTAAATCATAATAAGCTATTTTTAAAGAAAAAGCTAAAAAATGCAAAAAAAAAACGCATTTTCTAACACGAATCACATGTAAACCTGCAAAAACCTGCACCCAATTTTTTTTAAATCGAAGTTTTATATATTATTTTTGTATTTTGTAACACAACGGAATTTGACGGAAAACATAAACAAAACGATAAACGAAGAATGCACAGAAAAATACACTTTCAAAGGTATTCTTTTAAATAAATCACAAAAAATATTTAAAAACATTTGTTTAACAAAAAAATTAATGAATTTATAAGAACACACCTGCAGCTGAAGTACTCATTTTAAAAATTGTATTTAAAATGCCAATTATTATGTAAACAATTAATTTAAATCAACACTTTTTTTTTCGGTGATGCAACCTATGCTGCTAATCTATGGGAATATTACTACCGTTTGGTATAAACTTCACTTCTCAATTTTATAATTTAGAAAATCGACTTTTGACAAATTTTTGCAAACATTTACTCCATAGTGCGACAGATACACCCACTTTCGTAATACAGAGCAAGTTTGATCAATGATCAAGTGTGAGGCCTCATCACGTAAAACAAAAACGGTAGGACGATATCGTTTTCAATATTGCTATCTCTATCACTTCTGTAGAAAAAAAAGCAGGTAAAAATACATAAATTATTTGTACTCCTTGGAAGTATACTGTGCACAAAATTGAGGAAAAACTGGAATTGCCATTTACGAGGTATGCGGAAATCACCCAATTTCCTCAAAAACCGTATCAAACTTACATGCATTTAATGAATTTTTTGGTAAAAATTGGAAGTGCAGTTTTCTTACAATTGCGAATGACCAGTAGAAACCTATATTATTATGGATAGTAAAATTTTTCCTTACAATTTCTTGATTTCACTACGAACTCGAAGACAATGAGCAGCTGTTAGAACATATCTGTCAGTGATCAATGTGCCACCACAATTAAATGTTTTTTTCACACCATCAGAATAAACAAGCAAGGCCATCCATGGGTAAGCGGAGAGATCTGCATCCTTCCCATGTGAAATTCGCACATATTTTGCATCTCCACAGTTGTTTTTTTCTAGAATATTCATTCCAAACTGAATTTGTTCTGGAGTCGCCTCAGAACTAGGACCAGTGTTACCGCCTTCAAAGTCCACTTCTAATGTTCTGTCAGTAATTGACAGAATAGTTTGTTGTTCTCCTATTGTATTTTTAATTGCTGTTCCATTTGAAATGTGTTTAGCTTCACAACACACATATTGCTAAAACAGACAAAAAAAAAATGAAATGTGTAAAATAATATTTTTAATAAATAAATATTGTAAAATTTTGAAAATAATTGAATGCAAAATTCCATTCTCACTTACAACATTGTCGAATGTTCCACAAAGTGATTGCCTTACCCCTTCTGACAACAAAATCGGAAGCGGTGTGGAATCAGTTTTGTCTGATTGCCTTATTGTTTTGCATGATAACACGGGAACACAAACTCCCGTTGTGAGATTAGGCGTTGTACAAGAATTTTCTAAAAAAAAAAAATAATTATTACCTATGAAAAAACGTAAACAGAATCCAGATCGCGAAGACTTAAACGATTGTTCGATTGAACGATCGTCGTTTCGGGTAATGCTCTCTCTATATTTTCCTATTGTTATATACAGACATCAATAATTCAAAACAATAATGTTTCGATCGAACAATCGTTTTAGTTAGGGCGTTAGGGGAGCCAACCTTGCACTTCATTCTGACGGGATGAGCTTTTGTACACTAATAGTCCACATCCTAAATTTACTTTTAAGAAGTGTTGCCACGGGGGCATCACTGCTAGAGCGGAGATATAAGGGTTGCCTTTCTGACCATGTTTTAACACGAAATTTCACATAATTTAGCCTATAAATCGGGAACCAGACATTGATTGATGTCGTAGAATGCCTCGTTGTATTTAGAATACTTGAATCCATAGAAAAATGTTAATTTTTTGGAATGTTTTATGTTAAACTGAAAGAGCCTAAACAAAAAACTTAAAACTGCAAAATTAGAATTAATGAATCCTGACTCTTATTTAAATTATTTCATAAGCGAACCGGCTTGCGTAGTAGTACGTTTTATTAAAATTTGTGGTTCATAAAAACTTGTTTTTTTATCTAAAATTGTTTTTCACCAAAACCGATGTTTTCGTGCAAACCGCGTTTTGGCCTTGGTGGGAAAAACCCCACTTAAGTGGTTTTCAAACCATTAAAAAATAATAACAGGACATATTGAACTTGGAAGGTATTTCAATATATACATACATACTTTAATTTTTAATCAAGAAAGAAAAACCTTAACAATAGTACAGTCAACGAAGGAATTTTGCTTGCAAAAAAAAGTGCTCTCTGGATTATTTTTTTATATGGTAGGGGTTACCCCCAGGTATAACATTCCCAAAGTCCCCAGCCCAGGGCCGCTAGCTTAACTCAGGAGGGGGGTTAAAGGTACCCCTTTTTAGATTTTCGTGAATATTTCCACAACCTGTCATATTAGCGGAAAAGTCTATACTACTAAATTAGAGACAATTAAATTATCTATAAAAATATATATTCACATTTTTTTCTGGGGTCAAAAATAAAGGAGATGCGGGCGGTAGAAAAGTCAACAAATCTGAAAACCCAGTTATTGTCTTAGATATTGAACGTTTTCTGACCAATTTACTTGAAAAAAACAAAAAGCGTTCCCCAGCCCAGGGCCGCGAGCTAAACTCAGGAGGGAAATTATAACTCCTTTCTAAGCTTCACGACATGATGAAACAACAGTGAATAAGATAAATAAATAATTTGCCCAAAAAGTATCCAACCGGTTTCGATAAATGTTATATGGTTGGAAAGACATAGGTGCAGAGATGTGCAGAATAAACCTGGGACACGCATTTACACGCTGTGACTCTAGAGTCTGTGAATGAATGTGAGTTTCTGGTGGTCGAATTTCGGCCAGTGGGTGATACCAGTAAATATTAATACACACAAAAACATAAAAAGATACATTCTACACATATAAAAGAAATCCAAACTCTATACATACATAAAATGCAAACAAATTCCTTTTTTGTCATCTTTTTCTTGATAAATAAGATAAGAGGGAAATCTTATTCATAAAACACAAACCTTATTGCAGATATATTCTACCCAAATTTTCTATGTGATAAGCAGGTACTTTATGTAGCGGTTAAGTAAAACAAATTGATTAAAATATAAATAAATTATATTATTAAAGTAAAACAAGCAAATAAAATGCATAGGCACTAACACCCTTATGCATAAACGAATTATAGCGAGTGCATAGTGCTATGCACTCTTTATAATGCCTCTGAACGCAAATACCTTATTCATAAACTTATGCAACGTTGAATAGAGGCAACATAAGCTAAACGCGTTTGGAGGTTGTATAGAGCCAACATAAGGGTTGTTTAGTATCGAAATGTCACTTTGACTCACACACAACAATAATGTATATAGATATTAGGGGGGCGCTTATTTTTGTAATCTTTGAGGTGTTGAAATCTGACTATCAAAATATTTTATAAAATTAAATACACCAATAAATAATGTTGGTGTTGTTAATTTATTGTACATTTTTGTTGTGATATTGTTTAAATAAAATTAAGAATATTTTTTTTGTAGTTACACTTTATTTTATAGAATCTACTTAATAAATGTAAAAGATTTAAAGATTTTCCATCAAATCTTACAACTTTTGCAAATGCTCGACGGCATGCGACTGATTTAAATAAAATTATAAAAGGATTCACCTTCATCACTTTCACGGGAAAATACAAATGAATTTTAAGCATTACAAAATAAGCACCACCCTTTTATTTTTCTCCTCAACAAAAACATCACGATGTGAGCGAATGGAACAATTCATGAAATAAATCAAAAACGACGTTTTTTTTGTTTCAAATATTTTTAATTTTATTCGCAAACACAAAAAACCAACAAAGTAACGGGCTAATTATAATAATATTTAAAGAAATTAATAAAAAACCAAAAAGAATCCAATCGCCAGCAGAATTACTTCATGGATTTTTCACACAGCACACACACACCTGGGTCTCCTTTGTCAGTTTTGAAAGTAAAACGTAATAGATTTCTACTTTATGGTACTAATTTTGACACAAGCTCATTATAATTTTAATGGGATGAAAAATATTTTATGCATAACAATTTATGCAACGTTGTATAGTGGCTACATAAATCCTTATGCAGTGTATAACTATTCATCTGTTCAGCGGATTCTAATGAATACGGCTGTAAGAGTTTTCAACTAGTAATACCACAAATTATTACAAAAAAATTAATTATAGAAACAAAATTAATAAAATTTGAATGTTAGTTAAAGTTAGTCACTGAATTAAAAATATTAATATAAATAATGCAATAAACCAATACTCTTATGTATAATTAGCAAAGTAATCTGTCTATGCCATTTTTTTGACATTCCCCCTTGACCGCATCTTTAGCTTTGGCATTTTGAATAAAATACTGAAAAATATGGAGGAGCAGTCGAAGATTTAAAAATAACGGCGTAGGGACATATCGCCCAATGACATATCGCCCAAATTGCAAAATGACAGAACGCCCAAAAACCTATCGAATAAATTGTTGTTGTAACATTTTATTTTAAATTTGGGTCTTATGTCATTTAATTGGGGCGTTATGTCATTTTTATTTGGGCGTTTTGGCATAAAACTATTATCTTAAATTCATGTTAATATAAAAACTGAAAATTTGTATGCACAATTTACATCTAGAATCACTGAGTGTGTTTTCGCACCGGCCGGCCGGTGCGCGACCCTGCGTAGAGAGTACACAAAGTTCCTTAAAGCTGGTTTGATTGCTGTAGTAAATTAGAACTTATATATGTATATGTATAAGCACAGTATATTGATTAAATTGAATAAATATAAACTTATAGGACTCTTAAAAGGTTGGTGAGTGAGCGCGCCGCGGGAGGGGGAGGCGCCGGCCCAGCGCAGCGCGACCGGCCGCACGCACCGCCACGGGCCGATGCGCGGCGATATACTCATATCAAAAAATATTAATTTTCTCGGGTAATGTGAGTAAAATTTTCATTCAAAATGAATATACATATTGTATTCCCTACTTCATAACCTTTCGTTTTTTTGTTTCAGTAAATTAATGCAATAGCAATGGCCACTAAGAGATAATGCATTTTTTCTGAAGAAATGCAAAAAACATATCCGTGTTTCATTAAAGACACCAAATATAAATGGGATGCGCAGTGTACTGTCTGCAATGTTAACGTAAACGTCTCAAATAAAGGCAAATATGATTAAGAGCAACACATCAAAACAAAAAAACACCAATCAGTTCTCAGATCTAGTGGTGGTGCTATGGACTTTAAACAATATTTTGCTCCAAGATCAATTATTGTGGAGGACAAAATTGCAGCTGCCGAAGGTACACTGGCGTTCACATACCATGAAGCATAATTTTAGCTTACGTTCGTCCGACTGTTCCACAAAACTTTATAAAAGTCAGCAATCGTGAAGCAAGAAACCGCAGGTCATACTAAAATAAGGGCGATTTCAACTTATGTCATTGCACCTTTTTGTATAGAACAAATTGTTGAAACTTTTTGTGAAGATCAATTAATTTCAGTGTCAAATGATGGAAGCAATCATGGAAACTTAAAAATGTTTCCTATTTTAATCCAATATTTTAATAAAATTAAAGGTATTCAAACAAAGTTAATTCAACTTGATATTTTACCAAACGAGACTTCAGAGACTATATCAAACTATATTATACATAGTTTAGAACGATATAATCTCTTGGAAAAATGTATAGCGATTTCTGCAGATAATACCCAACACTAATTTTGGTGCTGTTCGAAGGTTAGGTAGGTACCTGTAATATATTTACTAAATTAAATTCAAAAACAGGAATAGAATTGATTGGAATTGGTTGTCCAGTTCATATAAGTCATAACGCCTCAAAAGCTAACCACTCTTCTATTTACACCGTACGAAATGAAACTTTAAAAGAATTTTGTGCTTTTGTTGAATTGGCTTTTACTGTATCCTGATGTGAATCGAGTGCTTGAGATGTTTCCTGCATTAAAATCTTATTTTGAATCAATTCCTGACTGCCCTAAAATGCTGTACACATTCTTTAAATCTGATTCAAGTGAAGCGTTCTTGTATTTCGTCCATTCAATAACTATGTATTTTTTGAAAAATCTAAGGAGATGGAAGCAGAACAAAACTCAATTTTAGAAGTAACGATCATATTAAACGATTTAAAGCTCTTACTCAAAGACAGAAAAGAAAACGCTTTTCTTCCAATTAAAGTAAAAGCTTAAATAAATTACCTTTTGAAAACTGGTCATTCACCCGGGGTTTAGACAAGCGAGTAGAACTAGTAGCGTTTATGTGTGTTAGTGTATCAGAACACGAGAGAGCCAACTATTAGCCCAAATAGTATAATATTTTTGCGTGCGAGTAGCCTGCCAGTTATCCTACTAGTGTAGTGTATTTTCATTTATTTGTTTTGTTTCCATAGTTTCCATAATTTGTATATTTTTCTGTATGGAATATTTTTAAAAAATCATACTAGTTGACAAAACGCGCAGAGAGCTACTAGTCACACATACATCCATATAACTAACACTATGATACAAATGCTACTAGTTCTACTCGCTTGTCTAAACCCCGGGTCAGAAACAGCAAATAGTTTTAAAAGCGATTGCCTTAAATGTTATCAAAAATAATTTGAATATTTGTAAAAATGGAATCTTCAACTGGAAGAGTTTTCATGTTTTTCTGGGATGACACTCAAAAATAATTTAAAATGGGAAGTTATTATAGATGACAGTAAATGTTTTGATACATTTTGTGAATTGAAAAACTTTTTGAAGGAAAATTCAAAGGATTTTAATTTCAAAAAATCACTTTCAAGTGAAAAATGGACAACATTTTACCGAAGTTTAAATTATCCTGACCACTTTACAGAGCTTTCTAAGATTTGTGAGTTCTTTTTTGCAATTCCAGGACAAAATGCTAACGTAGTAAGAAAGAAATAGGCTCAACATTTCTACTGTCAAATCTATTCTATGTGTAGTTTATAATAACAAAGAAACCCGCTGTCAAGATTTCTATGAAATTCTTTTGAGCAACAAAGCAAAGAAAAATAGCAAGACATTGATGAAGAGCAAGAGGAAATCTTGATGGTTGAATAGCTTTGGAATAAATAACAATTACATAGGTCTTTTGAAACAGGTTAAAGACTTATTTATGTTAAACTTTTTTACTTTTATTTATGTATGTATAGTTTTGTAAATGTTATCTGTATTTATTTGTACCTGTTTTTTTAATGAATTGTGTATTATTTATTTATGTTTTTTTGTGGAATAAATTTTTTTGGTTTGTTTTTAAATTGAGAATGTGCTCTCTTTTTTTCATCGAAGCACTCATTTTTTATTGAGTCTAGAACAAAATATTCTCTTTTGATTAAGGTCCTAGATGGACACCCTACGTAAGGGAAACATCACGGACGTAATAAGTCCGAGGACCTAAGTACAATTTGTATCTGTATTTCAATAAATAAAAAAGTTATGAATATTTTTCTGTTAAAAAAAAAATGTTTTATACCAGAACTCATTTTTTTAAGTCTGAGATCCTGGCTGAAAATTTTGATTTGGGCTCGCTATAGTAAGATTTTCTCTTTGCCAAAACTGTTTTTAAGATTTAATTTTAGTTTTTCGCTTTTCTAATGCAAAACGGCAATTAATTTTTCCCGAGCATCGAATACTGGACATTTATTTAAGGCTCCATACGCAAATTAATTACTCAGGTATATCATTTTGTTTTGGAGTTTGTAATATTCAACTGCACAATTAAGAAAAAGTTCAAAGCGCGATTCAGTGAAAGAATGTTAAAATAAGTGAACAGTGACAAAAATGCACACGTATTTCATTTGCTGTGGACCGTTATAATTTGGCAAGATTGCTAATTTAAAAATAAGGCATAAAAACTCTTTTATCAGCCAGCGTTAGGCAAGGGCTGAAACAGCATGTGGAGATGCTTAATGCTGTACGAAATGCTAGTAGCATAGAAATCAATATGGCATGCTGGAAAAAATATGGTGACTTACGTCGAGTTCCGGCATTGTCGGGAAGTGCGTGCCATCGTTGGATTGGAATTGGAAGAGCCATTGGAATATAATTCTGGATTCGACTATGAACACTTGTGCTACATATGCGGGGAATCAGCAGATGAGAGTCGCAGGAGAAAATTGATCTGGTAAGAAAACTTCACTGAATCGCGCTCTGAAATTTTTATTAATTGTGCTGTTAAATATTACAGACTCCAAAACAAAATGATATTTGCGTATAGAATGGAGCCTTAAATAAATTTCGAATATTCGGTACTCGGGAAAAATTAATTGCCGTTTTGCATTGGAAAAGCGAAAAACTAAAATTAAATCTTAAAAAGAGTTTTAGCAAAGAGAAAATCTAACTATAGCGAGCAGAAATCAAGGTTTAAAAAAAATGAGTTCTGGAATAAAATTTTTTTTTTTTTAAATAGAAAAATATTCATAACTTTTTTACTTATTGAAATACAGAAAAAAAATTGTATTACAAAACTGTTTGAAATGTTAAGCCCAACAAACTTGTTGTAAAAAGTTTTTCAAATTTTTAATTGAAAATGACCTAAATTTAGGAAAATACTAAATTTTGATTTTTGTTGACCTGTAACTTTTTAAATATTTTATAAGTTTTTTTGTGGGACTAATATGAACCGAGATATTTAGTAAAAATTAAAATCCAAGATGGCGGCAAAACGGTAAATGTTATGCATGCGAAAGCTAAGATTTATCATATTCGATCAACTCTATCGATTAAAAAAAAAAATTGGGGTTGGTACAAACTGCTGGGTCAGATTATAATTGCACTGGAACTGGACTATTATCATTATGTATGTATGTCAGGTAAAATTAAAATCTGGAGTTAATTGTGTTTTACGAATTGTTTTAATTTCTTTGGTATTAAGTTATATTTTGTTAAACTCACGTCCATGGATCATATCAAATGCAATGAAGACCACCAAAACTAAAACCAACAAACTATATGAACTTTTTCTCAATGACATTTTAAACAAACTCAACGAATGGAACTGAATTTTAAAATGAGACTGAGAGCACTTAAATAAACAATCTTTTACAACGCTCCAGTTGTAATTTGTAGTCTTATTTCTTAATTCTCTGCGGTAATTGGCTGAATCTTGTGACCTTGTGATTTGCGAAGAACAACGGCCCGGCGATGATGGGAATTCCAGCTTTATCTTTTCAGAATATTTTTTTTTATTTAAACTATGTACATCAATCACCTATATAAATGCTGTAAAACTAAATTATATGCACTTTATACACATAAAGTCGGTTTTATTTATTGAGGCCATGCTAGAGAGGAGTGATAGTGAAAAAAATCAATAAAATATTACCTTTTTGATTTGATATTGGTATACAAGTCACGGAGTTATAAGATATAAAAGTTGCGTTTTTTAATTTTAAATCCGGCGCTCCGTACAACTTAATTTGGTTTTAATTTATATATAACGCGTTTTGGCAAATGGATTGCTTTAATGCCATCATCGGAAAAATAAATAAAAAATGAAAATAAAATTATCGCAAACGCATTTTATGCGGCGCACTATGTGACCATATATGGACTTTTTCGTCTCAAAAATCTGTATTTTATTTTCCTCTTGAGATAATTTAATGAAATTTTCAACATATCTTCCAGCGTTTCATAAACCAGAGGATCAAGAATCATACGATTTCTTAGTGTGAAAATTGACTATTACTAATATAAAAATATCCAAATTTACAAATGCGTCTACACGTCTATTTTACATCGAGAACGAGTAAGAGTTTAAACGGGAGGACCGATTTGCTTAAAATTATTTTTATAACATTTCTATGTAATCCTTGTTCTCATCAGTGGGAAATTTCGAAAAATTCATGTGTACATAAAGTCATGAAACCATGAAATGCATTAGTTCATTGTATTGTATTGATGAAAAACCTGATTCCTTAGATGTGATGAATCAGTCAGAGAAATATTATGAAATGGCTGTGCTCAAGTACTTTTTCTTGCCTGAACAAAATAGTTCTTATGGTGTGATGCTTTCTTTAAATAAAAAAAGGCTCCCCGAAATTAGGCTCCAGTAAATAAGGCCCCAAAAGGAAAAATGAAATAAGGCCCCAAATTGTGGTATTTTTTCATAATGAAAATTTGCCCCAATGAAATAAGGTCCCACTGAAAGAAAAAATGGCACAAAAAATAAATGAAATAAGGCCCCAACATTTTTTGATTTTTTTTTTTTTTGGAAAAATGAAATAAAACCCCAATTTTTGTTTTTCATATTGAATTTTATTTAAGAAAAGGAAATAATACCAAACCAAACTGTTATGCATAGATATACTAATAAAATTCGCGCGAATTTTAACGCCTTTAGGTTATTTACATGCACAAAAATTAAAACAAAAATAAAAAAAACTATGACGAAATGATCGAACTAAACGAAAACGAAACAATTAAGGTCGAAACAAACATAGGAGAGAGTACGATAACTTGGGCGCCGAAAATTGATGACGGATTTTTGTAGAAGGGTCAAATACAAGCATTTTTTTACTATAGGAGGGGGGGTCTATCTCGCCCCGTTTAGGAGGTAGGTGCGATTTTCGATAAAAACGACTTAAATGGAAAACAAATAATAAAAACCAATGACAATACTTAAAATACAAAACGATAAAGTTTTTAAAAGCCAGAAGTCCGATCTTTAATCTTAAATTTAAATTAAATAATTTGTGTCAATAGTTTTCAAAAAATTTGCATTCAAACTCAAAATTTTAATAAAAAAAAAACGCAAAAAGAATTGATCAGATCAATTTTGCTCAAAATTGTGAAATGGAAAACTAAATTTTCCTTTTGTGGTCAATGCTCATATCATTTCTTAACCGAACATTTTAGTATTGGCTTGTGCCACCTCCATTACAGTTGTGTAGATGTTCGGAGACTATTGTATGAAATCAGCTAGTTGTGGCTTAAAGTTGACTGCCAAGGTGAAAGAACGTGCGATCGCGGATGTTTTTGAGTTTTTTTTTTGAAAAGGACACTGTTTCATCTGAACCTCGTTCTGTGGCCAGCGGTATCCTGCTTATTTTTCCAATTTATTTAAATAAATGCAGGATAAACAATATTTATTTTTTTTTCTTTTCAAATAAATCATGTTTGATGACGAATTATTGCCCAAGGATCTAAGTTCTTCCTCTTCGTCCTGGGGATATTTTTCAAGTAATTAAAACTTACTCAGTTATTTCAAGGTAACACATTCTATGCTAACTGTTCTTTTTCCGAAAGGTGATGATTCACGAGCTGATCTAAATTATTCAGCTGACAGTAGTTGTCACAGCAAAATCCCAAGAACGTCAAAAACAAGTAAACAAAGCAGTCAACAAAGCAGTAAAACTGCTTTAATTTTAGTTGTTTTGTATGTTTTTATTTGTTTTAAGAAGAATGTTAAGTGATTATTGTTTATTGGATTTGTTAAATAAAAACTTTATTAAAAAAAGAGATGTAATCGATTTTCTTTTCAAATTTCATCATCCAACTCTATGCTTTCTTGCCCTTCAAATATAAATTTGCTGAGAATTGTTTTGTGCCATATCCATTTTTTTGTGTTCCACGTGTATTGAAAAAAAAAAATAATTTTCAAAATGTGGGACACAAGCCAAAAAAGTGGACTTTTACGCTAATTATCGTATCTTGTTAACGGCTTGGCAAAACACTTTGGAAATTGGTAGGTGAAATCCTCATAAGACTAACTTCATGTTAAAAAATCCTATCACACAGTTTCGGAGTACCAAGTACGCACATTTAAATGCGTTTTTCTCGAAAAAGTGCCAATGGCGTATGGAACAAACCAACTCTCGGGCGACGACATGTTAGTATCGATGGAGGTTATCACTTGTTATAGAATACTATTTATTAAATATTCAATCTATTTTTATGGTAAGGTGTTGATATTTGTTTTGTATACAAAATTCTTTCGGTCACGCACCGGCTTTAAATTAATTTATGTTGAGTTCCTCTCTTTTGCCTTTCTTACATTTTTAATATGTATGTACGTACTTCGAATTTTAATAAATGTTTATATTATCTCGGTCTACAACAATATAATTGTTGATAATGCACACATACAAATATCTATGATATTTCAGTCTCGAATTAAAACAAACACGTTTAATCAAAATCATGCATTGAATAAAATATATTCTAAATATATTCTTAGTTGAATATGTGCGCAACATTATTTAAAGTTGCTAGCTTAATTTGTTCTACAATCTCAAATTACCAGCTATCCAAGGCAAGTATTTTTCAACTCTTGAAAATATGGTTGGATATTCTAAGCCACATTGAAAACTTCCTACAGAAACAACACCATACTGAACAAAATGTTTTTCGTCACCATGAAGGACTAAACAAAATATGGGGCCTCCCGAATCACCCAGGCATGTATCGACCTTTTTATCTCCTCCTCCAGCGCACAAATGATTCTCAGTCAATTTTACATTAAGGAGTGTCGTACAATAATCGTTTTCTCTTAACGGAACAATTCCTTTTTGTAAAATCGTAGCTTGAGCTCCATTTTCAACTTTGCCCCAACCACTAATTACCATCTCTTTCAAATTAACTGTCAATGATGATTCTGATGTTGGTAAGCAAACTGGCTGAACACTACCTTAAAAACAAAGAAAATGAAAAAAAAAAAAAAAAAAAATTAATTGATAATCAAGTTATTAGCTCAGAACTTACTGCTGAAAATTGCTTGGCTTTTTAACCGAAGAAGCCCGATATCATTTGATAAGTTACTTGAGTGATAGTCCTTGTGATAGATTGCCTTTTCTATGTCAATTTCTTGCAAGGGTGGGGCACATTTTTTGTATTGTCCTTCACCAACGCAATCAATAGTTTCTTTTGTATTATGCTCTCCCAGACGTACGCTCATTCTAATATTATAAGAAAAAATTACGAAAAATTAAAAACTAGATATTGTTCTAAGTCGAAAATTTAGCGAGTAGATCAAAATCTCGAAATCTAAAAAACTCCCCCTCCATTTAAGCAGGAGGGGTAATTAAAAAAAAAAAAACTTAAAAACGAACAAAATTATTAAAAAACAACGGAAACACCAACAAAATTTCCCAGAACTACAAATAATTGTCTGGGTATCCTCTTCTAGATCAACGAAACCCATTTTGAATATCTGACAAAAAAATATCCGACACCCGTAACCTAGGTAATGAATATTTCTTACAATTTCTTGTTTCCAACTCGAATACAATGAGCAGCTGTTAGGACATATCTATCAGTGATCAGTGAGCCAGCACAATCAAGAGATTTTTCCATCCCACCATCAGAATAAACCAGCAACGCCATCCATGGATATTCGGAAATATTGGCATCTTCTCCATTTGAAACCAAACCTATCAAACCATATTTTTTGTCTCCACACTTCGTATTTTTTAGAATATTCAATCCAAACTGAGTTTGTGCCCAAGACACCTCAGAGCTGGGTGCTATTATAGATTTAGAGCTACTGATGGAGGCTTCTGTATTTTCAACGTCTGTTATCTCACAGCATGCATATGGCTAATAATATGTAAATTCAAATATTATATCGGGTTTATTGTAAGTTTTAAAAAAATCATTTAATAAATTTCAATTTTCACTTACAACATTATTGATTGTTCCACATTGTAATTGTCTTACATGTTCCGACGACAAAATTGAAAGATGTGCGGAATCAGTTTTCTGGCTTATTGTTTTACAAGATAGCATAGGTACACAAATTCCCGTATGAAAGTTGGGTGTTGTACAAAATTTGTCTGAAAAAAAAAAAAAAAAAAAAAATAGATACTATAGTTTTTGCGTGAACAGATTGTTTTTTATATTAAATTTCGATCTGCATAGTAATAAGTAGGTTCAGGGGAACCTGGCCTAAAATATTCCATCTAAGGAAATTGCTTCATCTCTTATCAAAAATTGAAAGCAGAAGTGCAAGTGATTCACAGTACTTTGTATACCTACAAAATTAATTTTTTTTTTTCAATTTTTTTTTTTAAGTCTTACACAATTTAATTTTTAGATTTTTTAGATTTAGAAGTATTTTTTATTCATTTCAAACTTAAAATTAGTATAACAATTAATTGATTAATAATGAATAAATAGTAATCATTCATTAACTTAAAAGTTAGTGTCGAATGATACAGCAAGAAAAAATTCACAAAAATAAATCTGATGTGGGGTGACAATCAGAACTAAAATAGTTAAAATTCAAAATAATAATGATCAAAAAAAT
The DNA here is from genome assembly GCA_949320155.1 of Melangyna quadrimaculata. Lineage (NCBI taxonomy): Eukaryota > Metazoa > Arthropoda > Insecta > Diptera > Syrphidae > Melangyna > Melangyna quadrimaculata. Next base: position 34,129,447 of record OX439484.1, on the reverse strand, counting down.
ATAATACCTATTTATAAATATAAAATAAATTACATCTTTTGATTTCAATTTCCCTTTTAAAACCTAGACAAAATTGAAGCAAATGTTGGATAGTTTATAATTAATAATGTAACATCAATTGAAAAATTAAGAAAAAAGTGAATTAAAGGATTATTTTATATTAACAAAAGTAATTTTCAATAAAATAAAAGTCCACAGTGAAAAGCCAGTTTTTTTACTTTTTTTTAAAAATGAGTTAAAGTTATGCATTCTTATTGACACAGGAAGTTTATTAAAGCATTTGGGTGCAGAGCCAGTATAAAAATGAGAGAAATGTGTTTTATTCGCAACAGGTTCATTAACTAGGTGCATATTGTTTATACGTAGATTGTATAATTGAGAGTTTCTGCTAGGCATATTACCACTATGCTTGAAAAATTCTTTCAAGACTTTAAAAACGTAAAGATGTCTCATAGGCAGAATTCTTAAGTCTTTGTATAGAGGCCAACTTTCAGAGAATCGATTTTTGTTTCAAATAATACGTATCAGGTGTTTTTGTGCAATTAACAAGGTCTTAAAAGTATATGCGTATGAACCTCCCCAGCTAGATAATCCATATTGCAGTTTTGAATGTGCAAGACCATAATATACTATATTAAAGACTTTTTTAGAACAGAAAGGCTTTAAGAGATACATTTTTCGAGTGACCAGCATTAAGTTAGATTTAATATTTCGGATGTGATATTTCCAGTAAAGATTTGAATCAATAATTACGCCTAAGTATTTAAAGCTTGGTACTGCTTCAATTTTGAAACAAAAATCTGAACAAGCTCCGTTTGGATCAAAATTAGATTTACCACAAAAATTTATAGGAAAGCTGTATTGTCTACAATTCGAAGCATGAAAATACAGATTGAAGTCAGAAGGTCTATAGCCTGATGTTTTGAAGGTCATCAATTTAGTTTTTTCACTAATGATTAGCTTATGAATAGAAACCCATGTCCTTAAAGTTTAGAGGTCTTCTTTAATTTGTAATACACAGTTAAGTTCGGAAACTGATTGGTAAGTGAAGGATATGTCATCCGCAAAGGCAGTCGAAAGGCCATTTAACTTGAGTTTGAAAAGTGAGTTGATATATATTAAGAAGAACAAAGGGCCAAGTACGGATCCTTGTGGTACGCCATTTTTCAAAATACGGGCTTCACTTGAGATTCCCTTTAGAGTTACTTTTTGGACTCTACCCTTCAAATATGACTTCAAAGTTTCAAATATGCATTGTAAAGTTTCCTTAGAAGAAAATCATGATCAATCATATCAAAAGCCTTTGTCATTTCAATGAAGAGGGCTATAGTAAATTTGTTATTATTTAAACTATCATACAACTGACTGCATTACCTAAGAATGGCATCTTCTGCTGACTTACCAGAACTGAAACCAAACTGATTCTCACTGAAAAAAACTATTTTTGTTCAAAAAAGACGTAAATCTGTTTTTCATGAGTTTTTCAAAAATTTTGGAAACTGTGGGAAGAAGAGAAATAGGTCTGTAGTTTGAAATGCTTTTCCTGTCTCCTTTCTTAAACAAAGGTATAACCTCAGCACATTTAAGGTTTTGTGGGAAAACGCCCTGCACAACACTTAAGTTAAAGATGAAACATAAAACATCAGATACATAGATACAGCTCAATTTTTTTAAGGAGCGTGCTAGATATTCCATCTGAAGTACAAGAATTCTTGTTTTGTAAGGAAAGAATCATTTTGTATGTCTCAAACGAGGTAATAGGATTGTAGGCAAAGCTGTTTGGTTGTATAAATTCAGAATCCATACCTAGCTGATCGTAACAAATACAGTCCACAGAATTAATGGACGGTTTTATTTTTTCAGAGATGTGTGTAAAGTATTCGTTAAATTTTTTTGCAATGCAGTTTACGTCCGATAAGGTATTACTATCAATTAACAAGGATTCTATTTCGTTTAACTTATTATTCTTTCCTAAGATGCTATCCACTATTCTCCATTCTTCTTTGGTATTTCCCTTAGATCTTTGAAATAAATTGGTATAGTAATTGTCACGATTTAAATTATCATTAGTATTAACAACTTTACTCAAAGAAAGGTAATATTTTCTAAGTTTAGCATTATTTGGATGTTTCTTGCACTTTGAACCGACATTGTTCTTTATTTTTACCTGCTTAACGAGACTGTGATTCCTCCATGGCCTTAAAAATGTGATTCTATTTGAATTTTTGAATGGTAGTAGACATGAATTTATGTGATTATTGAAAATCGAAATAAAATTAGAGAGTGCCGTGGAAGGGCCGTTATCAGAGTAAACCTGATCCCAAAATTCGAATTTCAAAATATCCTGTAACAATCTGTAATCAGTGTTAAAATGCTTTTTATTTGATATTTTACTTGCAGGTTTTGAATAAGTATTAAGATCATTTAATAAAGTGACCATTCTATGATCAGTAATCAAAAGATCAAAGACTTTTCCGCTTAAATTTATTTTATTACCTCGTCTAAAGCGCGCAAAAATGTGGTCAATATAAGAACTTGAGGATTTAGTAACCCGAGTTGGCTCATTAATATATCCTTTAAGACCATTTGACGCCATAAGAAAAAAATAATTTTCTGTATCTTTATCTGATATATTTAAAGTATCAATATTAATATCACCGATTAAAATTAAATTGTTGGCTTTATTTGATTCGAGAATTCTGCCTAATTCTTCTAAAAACAAATTTTTATTAACTCCATGTAATCTATATATACACAATAAAGTATAGTTTTCGTTTTGATAACAAAATGACAACTTTACTGCATCTGCACTACAGATATCTATTTTTGAAGATTTATAACCAAAACCCTCACTTATATATACCGCTACACCTCCCGATGAATAAGTTTCATTACAACCGCCAATTAACGAATAGCCTGGTATGTTATATAGGCTTAATTCATTTTCAAAAATCCAAATCTCTGTTAAAATAATTACTACAGGTAAATTTACAAGTAACTCAATGTGAGCTAAAAGAATTGAAAAGTTTTTTCGTAAACTACGGATGTTTTGGTGTATACAAAAATAATTATCAACAAAACTACAAGGAGCTGGATAATCACTTACATTTGGGACTAAAAAAGGAATAGGATTAATAATATTCATAATTTATCAACATCTGAAATAGAATTAATTTTTACCCTCATTCTTCCTCATAAAAACATTCCCATTCCTAGTTAATACGTATACGTCCATAGTTAAGCAATCATTTAAGTAAACATTCTCCGGTTTCCCTTGGGCACCAAACATTTTAGTCGTTAGTTTCTCTCTTTTTTCTCGTTTTGATTTCATTATATTTTTTTCAAATGGTGAGAACAGAACTTGACGTGAAGAACATTTGTGCTCATGCTCATTCTATTCTATTTTGAATTTAATATTAAATGTTCCAGTAAGCAATAAAAATCAGATTATTCTTAACTTATATACCTTATAACTTATATAACTTATAACTTGTTCTTTACATAAGTAAAATTATGGAAAAAAAATAAATGTTAAGTTTATAAATGTTCATTAAAAAAATTAAAGAAAAGTTTTTCGGGCTTTACTGCTATAGCGTAGTGCTTATTTCAAATATCGCCTTTGGTTTTTTGTTTTTGTTCACTTCCCAGCCTCGTCCACCTAAAAACTAAATAGTTTTTTTCAGGGCTTCTGCCTCTTGCGAGGATAGGAATTGACAAACCCTACAAGAGCATCTCTTGTCATGAATAAGTGCTTCTCTTGTAGCCGTTCAGACTCGGCATAAAACTGTAGGTCGCTTCCATTCCTGTTGACACATACGCACACAAGAATGGTTGCGAGTTGTTGGTTACTAGGTCCTCGTTCTTCACGAGCCGTTGCGCCACACAATTTATTTATATTTTTGTTATTGGTTTTTAATAATTTGTACTTCCTATATAGGCGGCAAGTATTGGTTTCGTGCCAAAACAAAAATTCGAGGTTTTATAATCAAAACTAACATTACGAACGATGATGGAGAAATCTAAAGAAGTGATTTTCTTCAAGACGTCGCGTCCGTCCGTCTGTTTGTCTGTGGGTCCTGTGCCCTTTTTTCATAAAAACTGACAGGTGACAATTCTACAAATTTGTCAGACTTGTCTGACAAATCCGATTTCATAACATATTGACAGGTGACAAATTTGTCAGAAAAATACAATGACAAATTTGTCATGACAATTTTGTCATTGTCATATACTTACACATTTGCCGTGACAATTTTGTCATTGTCATACTTACCTATACTTACTGACAAATTTGTCGTGACAATTTCATTGCAGAATCTTAAAATGTGTTACGATCGAAAAACGATGAAATATGGAACAAAACCTTTGCATTTTGTTTCAATTTTCATCGTTTCTCGACCAATTTTTTCGATGTTATATGAGAAGTAACAGAACGGCACTCTTTCAATTTTAAAATGTCACAGTTTGCAAAATCGTGTTTTATTATTTAAAAAAGAAGTGCATAAAACATAATAAAAACAAATTAAGTTGTTAAAAATCGACAGTTTGAAAGTGAAAAACATTCTCAAAATAAGTGTACTAAAATGGCTGTAAATTCAGTTGGCAACTACATGGTACTGAGTTTCACTTCCAAGCCAATGTAATGCACATAGAAGTTGGGTTTTAGTTTCCAGAGAGTAAATCCTCTTTGTGGGATGCATTAAACGTGCACCAATTCTCGATAAAATATATTCCGCGGCTGTTTTCCCGATACGAAATTTTTCTTTAAATTGTAGGCCATTTAACCATTCGAAATCATTATTTATTCTCTGTTTAAAATTCCGAGGGCACCGGCGACGTATTACACGGAGACCCAACTGAGAATCGTCATCACTTTCACTTAAAAATATATCGTTTATCATTTTATGTCTTTTAACTGTCAACACTTGACCGTAACTGAGTTTCCTGTCGCAATTTTACGAAGAAATAAAATCAAAGAAACGAACAATAAACAATTTTGTTTTTGTTTTACCTTCTTTTTCCCAATTATTTTTGTATTAAATCTTAAAATGTCAAAACTCCTTTTTCCACATGTTTTTATTATTTTCTCGTTAATGAAATAAAAATATTTTCAAACTTTATCCACACCACTTTATATACACCATCAACGTCTAGCTACATTCTAGTTGTTAGCTCCGAGAGCAAGTTCATGCGATCCAGTCGTGGATATTTTATGTCGATATTACGCGAGTCTTTTTAAAAAATGCCCCTTCTACATAAAATTCACTATAGTCACCCCCCAAAAGAAATGTTGTTCTTTAAACATGTCCATTAAAGATTGAACAGAGTATTGTTCATTACTAAGTCAACTTAAAAATGTAGATAAACGACACGAGAGTGGATAAATATTTCAAGCTTATATTACTTTTTTGTTTCGTTTGCGAGTTTCAGGGTTACCTGCTAACTCTTACGTCAAGTTGGCAGGTAACCCCGTATCTGGAAATCCAACAGAACAATAATTTTATTGCGTAATAAATTAGCGATAAAGTAGCAACTTAATATTAAATATACCTGTTCTTATAAGCTAACTATGATTTAAAATAAATGTATGCCCAGTATCTGTTTTTCAGATTTTTTTATTTCAAAAGTATTAGTTTTTCTGAAAGACTGCTAGAATACTTAAAAAACACTGTGCACATTTGAAACTAACTTAATACTATGTTTCCACGGACCACTAAACTGAAATTTAGGTAATGAGAATTATTTGTTGTTTCCACTGCACACAAAAAACAAAAAGAGTATTATGACAAAACATTCAAATGGTTTTGATATAAAGTGGAAGTCGGAAGTGAGATAGATAATATAGTCTAAGAGCCCACAGCAAATTTAGGGGTGTGAAAGTGAACCAAAAAAAAACTATATGAGTCGAAAGGTGTGGTAATGCTTATGAAAGAAATGCAAGTCTTGCAGTCCCTGGAGGCGGCTTAAGATGTGTTATAGCAATTTGAAAACCTAAAAAAATCAAATTTGAGGATGATTGTATGAACCAAAAAAAAATTGTATCTATCCCAAGGTATTGAGCCCCTGATTACAGATCCGTATGTCCAAGACCGATTGGAGGCGGCATTTACCCTGCCAGACCGTTTGAAAAACGTAAAAAATCAACTTTGAGGATGATTATATGAACCAAAAAATGTTTTACCCATTCCTAGGTATTGCGCTCCTGATAACAGATCCGTATGCCCAAGACCGATTGGAGGCGGCATTTACCCTGCCAGACCGTTTATAGAACCCGAAAAATTTAAAAGAAATGGGTAAACAAATTATTTGAAAAAAAAAAAAAACAAAGGTAAGAATTAAAACGCCCTTTGAAAAGTAAAAGTCCTAGAACCATCCAGTTGAAGAGCATTGAATTTTGAGAGAAAAAATAGTACCTAACGCGTGAAACTTTAAAAAAAGAATTTTGAACATTTATTTTTATTTTTTTTTTTTTTCAAAATGTTGAGTTTGAAAATTAGTATTTCAAAAATGTTCACTAAGGGACAATTTTTCAATAATCAGTTAAACCACAGATAGTTTTTGTTCTTCAGATAAAACAAAAATTTGTTCCTGTTGCTATAGTATTTATTCCTTTGATAGTTTAACTGATGATTGAAAAATCGGCTCTAAGAGAACTTTATTTAAAAAGGAAATGATAGAAGGGACTTCTGACTTTATATACAAAAATAAAAGGGCGTTTTAGTTCTCACCGTTGTCTTTAAATAATTTGTTTACCCATTTCTTTTAAATTTTTCGGGTTCTATAAACGGTCTTGCAGGGAAAATGCCGCCTCCAATCGGTCTTGGACATACGGATCTGTAATCAGGGGCTCAATACCTAGGGATGGATACAAATTTTTTTTGGTTCATACAATTATCCTCAAAGTCGATTTTTTTAGGTTTTCAAATTTTTATAACGCTTCTTAAGTCGCCTCCAGGGACTGCAAGACTTGCATTTCTTTGATAAGTGTGACCACACCTTTCGACTCATATACTTTTTTTGATTCACTTTCACACCCCTAAATTTGGTGTGGGCTCTTGGTCTAATAGATACATTTCCATCTGTCAATAAACGAAAATGTCGTTTAAATGGGTTTGTTCCACAATTATTCTCTAAAAAAAAGTTTGTTTGATTTGATAAACTAATGTTTCCAAGAAGATTTAAATGAGATTTATTTGAAATCTTCATTTGAAGAGATTACAATTTGTATGGTAAATCTTCGAGATTTCAAGGAGATTTGTGTAAATCTTGCTAGATCTCGGTTAAGTGCCCGGTGGAAACGTAGTATAAGTATAAGTCACTATTCGTGTAGATTCTATGTAAAATTTTTGGTAACCGCTCCAAACAAAAAGAGTTTCCGTCGAGCATTTACTTTTGTTCTGTTCATATTGGACGGCGACAAAAAACGAATAAATTATCAAAAAATAATAACTAAAATGGTAAGCACATGCAAGCAAGTACAAGAAATAGAATTTATCACCTTCTGTGTTAATGCTTCCACCACTTGTATGCAAATTCAATCATAACTTATCAGTTATAACAAATTTAACCGATACAAGAGGTCAAAAACCATACAAAAGTCAATCGTACACTTGGACGTATAAGGACTATTCTTATATTTTAATTTGTAATATTTTGTGTGAACAAAGTAGCAAGTGTGTGCGATCCAACATTCTTGCATTTTATTAATTCATGAACTGCTGCGCCTTTAAGCAGCCAGTGTGGCAAAAAGTGTGATTGTTCATGCTGAAAAGTTAATACTGGGGTGGAATCGGCTAAGATGATTATCAATTATGGTGATCGTCGTTTTGAAGATAGCTTTCTCTATCACATCTTAAGGCAAAAATAGAGACAGCAATCGTCAAAACGACGATCACCACAGTTGTTTATCAACTATCACCTAGCCGACTCCACCCCTGGTTTAATTTCATGATACATTCAACTGATAATAATCGCCCAGTACCATACAAAATCAATTCCAAGCCAAATATTTCACTTTGGCGTTGGGTTGTGTTTGTGTAACGTAATTTCCATACTTAATTTATTTTTAAACACATTTCCTTCATTATTTCTATGGGATTTTAAATAGATATTTTACAGTTTGTTTTATTTATTTATGGAAGGCAAACCTGTATAAGTATAGTACTAAGCGTAACAAAATGAGTGATTAAAATAATTAACTTTTTATTAATTTGTAAAGTTATGAAAAACTAAATTAAACGTCACGAGCACCCTAGACTTATAAGTTGATATCTGAGCCTGAGGGCATTGTTTAACTGTAAATCAAAGGGCACGGCTGGTAGTGTCCAGCTAAGTTCTGGCACTACACCTTTTTTACAGGGTCAAACTCAGATGATATTTGACCCCCTTCTAACTTCAGTATGTACCAATAAAGCCAGAAACTTCAAATTCGCAGTATCTACTAAGCTAGCATAAGCCTAAAAGCATAATTTCGCACAACGGTAGGCCTTATGGTGTATACAAAGGAAACATTTTCATAGAATTGGTATCAATTATATGAGGAGCACTTCTGACTGTCGTAGAATGACGCAATTTGGTAAAGCGGTAGGAATCGGAGTGCAAACAAAGGCAACATTTTAAAATTTGGGATTTGACATTCCGAGGGCGTTGAACACACCCATTTTCTCAGAATTGATATCAATTATATATGGAGCACTTCATCTGATTATCGTAGGATGATGAATTTTGGTACAGCGATAGGACTTGATTTGCATGCAAATGGAAAAATTAAAGACTTGAGATTTTATATTCAGTGGGCGTGGCACCCACTCATTTTCGCAGAATTTATATTAATTATATAGAGTACTATCTTTTGTTGCAAAATTATGAAATTTAGTAGAGCGGTTGGGTTTTAGGTAAATATTATATATACAAAGAACAAAACTGAAGTTATCTGATTTTTCATGTAGGGGACGCATGATCCACATCTTCTTTGCAATTACTATCATTTAAATGCAGCACTTCTTACTGGTGAAAATTGATAGAGCAGCTGGACTTGTAGTGCATAGAAAAATTAAAAACTTATTTTTTCTTATGGGTTCAGTATACCGTTTTTTCCACCCCACTTTCACATGATAAAAAATCTTTGCAAAAAGGAGTGAAATCACACCAAAAACATAAATGTTAAAAAAAGAAGCCAAGTTCTTCTTTATACAAAAACCTTTGCGCAACAAGTCAATCGTAAAAAGTAGTGAGATCTAAAAGTAAGTCGATTTCTGAGTTTAATAGTCTTAGCCCTAATTTATTCTTATTCGCTTTCCATTAAATTTAAATTCGCTAGTAGAAATTGATTGATTTTAAATATTTTTACTATTTTAAATGCTGTTTCCTCTATTAACAAATTGTTTAATTAATTTTTAATCGGTTTTAGCTAATGTTTAGCCTTAATAGATGATTGACGAAGTGTTTCTTTTTATTCACTTTCAATATTGGAAAACCCCTTCTGGTGCAAAAATAATCCATAACCATTATAAATGTTTTTGATGCACTGAATACGTATCAGACCTCAAAATTATAATGTTTGGTTTCTGTCATTCTCAAATTTAAAAGTGAAAAAAGAAAGTTTTGTAATGATTTTTGATTGAAATATCTCGAAAAACCTACAGAAAGGATTTAGGGACTGGATTTGGATTCAGTGTACATTCAGAAAAGTATATTTTGTTTTTCTACCAGATGGTAGGTAATTTCAACTTTGTCGGTTTTTGCAATTCATATCGCACTTTCAGATAACACAAAAAAAAAATAAGCAAACACAAAACTGACAGCCAACGCTAGTTAAGTCTAAAAGTGAATAGGGGAGACTGGGTACGGTTGAAACAGTTTCGCTTATATCATCCATAGTATTGCCATTTGAACACCGATCGATGTTGAAGGTATCTTAAATGAAAGATCATGTTTTTATCTTCATATGGACAGTGATATTTTAGAACCATATGTGCATTATTTTAAGCATATGTCAAATTTTAAACACAAAATCCAATTTGTTTCAACCGTCCCCATACCAGGGGCGATTGAAACAGTGATTGGGGTGAGTTGTAACTAATGCAAATAGTGCATAATATTACATTGTTATAAATATTCATACTTTTTTTTGATTTAACTACAACGTAAATTTTTTATTTAAATCCTAAGTGGGCTTTAGGTCTATGTTGAAAATTGTTAATATTTAAAATAAGACGACGTTGCGAACGTGGTTACGTTCTTCTTCAGGTCTCTAAAAATTTGTTTGTTAATATTTTACAGCTTCACATTGGGAAATTATAGAATACTTACATTTTCTATTCTTATACAAAATCTTAAGCAATGGTACTTACTTACTTAGGTCCTCGGACCTATTACGTCCGTGATGTTTCCCTTACGGGACATAGGGCCTCCACTACACCTACGCGCCATCGTGTACGATTTCTTGAAATATATTTCAGCTCTCTCCAACTTTTCCCCAGTCGTGCCGATTCCTGTTCGACCGTTCTTCGCCATGTACTTCTAGGCCGGCCCACTTGTCTTCCCTCCTGCATTGCTTGAGATGCAATGCACCGATCGCCTTTTCGAAGCGTATGGCCAATCCACTGCCACTTTCTTCTTCGTATAATGGAGTCTATGGGCTCCTGACCCGTTCTCGCATGAAGTTCGGCATTGGAGATACGGTTGGGCCAGAAAATCCTCAAGATGTTTCGTAGACATCTATTAACGAAGGTTTGCAGCTTTCTAGTGACAATTTCAGTGACTTTCCAAGTGCTGCAGCCGTAAAGCAGAACGGATTCAACATTGGAGCGGAACAGTCGTAGCTTGGTCTTTAAGCTAAAAGAGTTGTTTCTCCATATTTTGGACAGCATTCCGAACGCAGCCTTTGCTTTTCTGATTCGGCTGTTTACGTCCAGTTCAGTTCCGCCACCCGTAGAGATAATACTCCCAAGATATTGGAAATCCTCTACCATCTCTACCGGTTGTCCAGAAATATTTACTTGGATTGATGAGGAAGTTCCAAGGCTGATCCTTTTAGTTTTTGCCGAGTTGATCTTAAGCCCTACGATTTCTGCTTCTCTCTCCACCCTTGTTGCCATTTGATGGAGATCCATGGTCCTATGAGAGAGTGAGCATACGTCGTCCGCTTAGTCCAGATGTTTGAGGTGAGATTGCAGAGTCCACTGAATTCCTCCATTTCCACTTGACAAAGCTGCGTGCAGTACGTCACTTATCACCAACAGGAACAGTATTGGTGACAGTATACAGCCTTGCCTAACTCCACTTTGGATTTCAAACTCCTCTGACAGCCTACCTTTGTGCAAAACGTGACACCTGGATCCATCATATGTAGCCTTGATAATAGCAATCAATTTATCTGGGATGCCCCTCCTGTGCAAAGCAAGCCAAATAAATTCTCTATTGACACTGTCGAACGCCTTTTCAAAATCGATGAACAGCAGGTGAAGTGGTGATCGATATTCAACGCACTGTTCGATGATGATCCTCAAGGTGTTGATGTGATCAACACAGGAAGATCCAGTGCGGAAACCTGCTTGTTCGGCGTCGAGTGTGTCTTCGAGGTGGTCTTTAATTCGGTCCAATATTATCCTTGCTATTATCTATTATTTCTCTATTGGTTTGTGTTTTGGTTTATCAATTATTTTTCTTTTAATATTATTAAATGTCTTGAAAAAGACGTCTGTATAAATCAAAATTAGAATAATAATAAATATTTCAAATTAAATTTTATTATATTTTGAATAATAATTCAAAATATTTTATATAATTCTTACCTACAAAACAAGTTAAATATAAAATCTTAATTTTGGTCTATTACCTTTCAATAAGTTGACCATATATACTGCTTAGTCCTTCACAGTCTGATTGTCCATTAACTGTATTATCTGTGCTTAAAATGTGAAGCATTTCAATTAACATCCTTTTGTTATAATGCTTCTTCGTTTGTAAAATATTTACATTAGTGAAATCAGGTCTATGCCCTTCATTTATACAATGCAAAGCTAAAGCTGTTTCTTGTGAATCCCCGTTGTTTATATCAGATTTATGACCTGATATACGGTTTTTTAGTTTTTGCATTGATGTTCCAACATATGCAGAAGGACAACTTAATATTCCATCACCTAAACATCTTATTTTATATACAATATCAGACTTATCTTCTTTTGATAGTTTACTTTTAAGTTTTGAAAATAAAGATGTTCTTAAAGTATTAGCTGATTTAAAAGCTATACGAACATTTTCTTTATTCCATATTGGAGCATCTAATATACGATTATAACGTAAATTATGACAATGTTTGACAAGATTTATTAGTTTTCAGTGTTTCAATGTTTAGCAAAAAGAAAACAACAAAAAATAAGAATGGAATCATTTAAAAATAAAACATTACTTCATTGAATAATTTAAAAGAATCTAAAAGAAAAGTTTTTTTTCAATTTTGATCGGTCAAAAACCAATAAAATTACTATTTCAGAATATTTCAGGTCGCAATTGTCGTACATAAATGAATTGTTTCAACCGTCCCCAACCCCTCCTGTAGGTAAACTAATATAAATAGCGTCGGTAACAATACCGGCTCACTGAAAATAGTCACCTTACTGTATTCTACACTCTTCACTTCGATCACAAAAATATACTCTATACTCTCCTAAGAGACTTTTGGATGTCAACAAACAAAAAGGCCTCCCATAGACAACTGCAGTGTGCTACGATCTAAACAAGATTGAAGTTTGTCTTTTGACCTGTTGGCGCTTCATGCGTCTCTAGGACCCATCCACCTACCACCCAAGGTTTGCAAGATATTTGCGTTGTTTCAACCGTCCTGTGTTTCAACCGTACCCAGTCTCCCCTACACAAACACTCGATTAACTCTTATTTAAAGCTAAATTGATAGTTCATCAGTCACAATAAAGAAAAAATCCCAAGGACATTTTTAAAAAGCATTTTAATTTAAAGTAGCAACTGGACTATAATTTCTGTCAAGATTATACGATTATTGGTAAATTGAACCACGCATCAAATTTACAATATTCTTTAACTTTAACATAAATATTTTGTTGTTGGTGTTTGACGAAACGGCCAAAGAAAAACTTATTATAAACACAATTTTATGTGTATAAAGTTAGCAGGGCAACTCCGAAAATTCATAAAAAAAAATATATTATCCAGAGTTGCTAATTTATTGCTTATTTGTAATGAAAAAAAATATTGCAGTGGTCGATTTCGAGATTCGGGGGTACCTGCTAACTTGACGTCAAGCTAGCAGGTAACCCTGTATCTCGCAAACGAAATAAAAAAGGATATTTTTTCTTCGTGACAAATTAGCAATAAATTATTTTTAAACATTTAAACACTCTCAGGTCGTTTATATACATTTTTGAGAAAGTTAACCTGCTAACTTGACGTCAAGAGGTATACCTGTATCTCGCAAACAAAACAAAAAAGTAATATTTTTTCTTCGTGACAAATTAACAATAAATTATTTTTAAATATTTATTTACTCCCGGGTCGTTTATCTATATTTTTGAGAAAGTTGACTTGCTAACTTAAAGTCAAGTTAGCAAGTTACCCCGTATCTCGAAATCCAACAGCACTTTTTTTTTTACAAATTAGCAATAAAATAGCAACGCAGGATTATATAATTTTTGTATGTATTTTCGGAGTTGCCCTGCTAACTTTATTTATACACATCACAATTTTTTTTTAAATCGAACAAAACTCACGTGCATGCACTTTGTGCTGATTAAAACTTAAAACTCCTTCAATGACGAAGACCAATAAAGGAAGTTTAAATCGTTTCGTTAACATAATTCCGTAGGTTCAGTTTAAAATATCTGATATTTATCTTAATGTCCCGGCGACAAGCGGCTTTATATAATTAATAATAACAATTGAATCTCGTTGAGTTATAAGAACACTTCTATGAACGTTAAGCTGTGAATTTATAAAACATAGACTAGACACTAAAGCAGCGCAGCAGAAAACAAAATTTGAAATTCTTATTTGCACCAAAAACTTGTTATAATTTATTTTTGGGAAACACAGATTGAAATTTCCGCAAGTAGTTCCAAGAACAAAATATAATCATAAGCATTTCTAAGAGATTTGTATTTATTTCGATGACGTATGAGCTGTTCAATTGATAAAGTTTCTCATCAGTACCTTATATTAAAAACATAATATAATGGACCAGTAGCAGCTGACCTCTATTATCTATTATAAATTTAAAGTTTTTTTTATTCAGATGTGAAATATTATTTATCAGAATTCTTTAATTGACAATTTGTGAGGTCATTTGAATTTTGTCAAAAAATTATAATATTTAAATCTGTGTTTTAAGAAGAAGAAACAAAAATGAAGGAGGGATAGGCGGGACGACCTCAAGTCTTCGAACATGGGAAAAGGTATATTTTGTTATCATTTTTACTCCGGACAAAAAACGTGTAGAAATATAACGACCATTGAGTCAGGCACATAAATGAATGAAATGAAATGTTGAAGACATATTTCGAATTTCGTAAAAATTGAATTACACAATATACACTATGCTATTGCTTCGTTTGTTTGTTTTATCCCCCCCTTGAACTGCAAAGCTCGGAAGTAAGTTCAACAATATCCTAAACAGACTTAGCATAATGGGACAATTTTAACTAGCAAATCCCGTGATATTTTAAATAAAAAAGCTATTTTAATATTGCACTACTTTTTTAATTTTAATAAGATATTTATATAATAAGTAACATTCATACAAATTAACCTTAATTTGTATACATTTTGATTTCAAAAAATTTGTCTACAAATTTAAATTACCAGCTATCCAAGGCAAGTAACTTTGGACTCTTGAAAATATACTCGGAAATTCTAAACCACACTCGAAGCTTCCTCCCGAAACAACACCATACTGCACATACCGTACACCCTTGCGAAAAGGTACAGCATAAAATATCGGCCCTCCAGAATCACCCACACATGTATCGATCTTTGTTTCTCCTCCACCAGCACACAAATGATTTTCGGTTAAATGAACAGCCTTAAGAGCATAATCGCAATAACTGTTTTCCCTTACCGAAACCACTGCTCTCTGCAAAATCTTAGACGGAATACCATTTTCTAGTTTGCCCCAACCAGCGATAATCATCCGATCTACGACAGCTGCCATTGATTGTTCTGTTATTGGTAAGCAAATTGGCTTAACATTACCTTTAAATAACCATAACATTAATTTAAACCAAATGTCTAGGTAATTGAATTTAAAAAAAAAAACATAATAATCGTTTAGAACCTACTGCGGAAAATAGCTGGACGAATTAATCGAATAAGCGCAATGTCATTTAAGTAGAAACCGAAGTCCTTATGATAGGTTGCCTCTTCTACGTCAATTTCTTGATATTCTGGAGCACATTTTCTTCTTGTGCCTTTGCCAGTGCAATCAATATCTGTGTCTTGATCATGCTCTCCCAAGCGTACACTCACCCTTAAATTGAAATAAAAGGCGTTTTTCTTTTTTAGTTCAGAGCAGATCCTGAACTGCCAAACAAAAAATTGTATTTCTTTTTTACCTCTGAACGTTCAGAACTTCAAATTTGTGTTTCTTTTTTCGTTCTGAACGTGTTCTGAGCTTGTTCAGAGCTCGCTCTATGAGCTCAGAATAAAATAACTGAACACAAGCATTTGATAGGTGAAATTGAAAAAAAAGTGACAGCTTAGTATTAAGGTGTGTTTCAAAAATAATTCTGAGCGCTCAGAACCAGAACACGCTTTGTTCAGAGGATGTTCAGAGCATGCTCGATATGCTCGGACTCTGTTCAGAACTTATTTCTGAGCTAAAAAAGAAAAACGCCTAAAGAGTCTATGTATTACAATAAGACTCCGAAATAAGGAAATTCAAGAATTTATCAAAAACACTTATAATATTTCAGCGATATTGGTAAGAGTCCGAAATGTTTTGTTTTCATAGTTCATGCCGGACTTCGTTCAATATATAGTTTGAAAAACAGCAGCTTGGGCGGCCCGTCCACTGGTGCCAAGAATTTTAGCTCCTGTTTTAAATTCTCTGTCCCATCGGACAAGCACCAATGTCAATATATGCTTCGACAACAGCTTCTGGGAAACCCGCTTACCAAATACATGGTAGTAAAAGTCCGGAAGAATTATGAAAACAAATAATCATTTCGCACCTTTATCAATGTGCCTGAGCAGTTATGAGTCTTACCAGGAAATACTATAGAAAGTCACTCAAGTGACCTATTTAGTCAGTTGATATATTTTAATTCAAAGGTAGGACAAGTTGACAACAAAAATTAATATCCCGTATTTTGTCAAATTCTTGAGTTCGAATTTTACGAAATGCAAATGTAAGCCTTAGCACTGATATGATACCTAACGTAAGTTAAAACGTCTAGTAAACGAGTAATTACTTTTCTTACAATTTCTTGAAATCTCCTGGAGTTCGAATGCAATGAGCCGCTGATAGAACATATCTGTCAGTGATCAAAGAGCCTCCACAACCAAAAGTTTTTGTCACACCATCTGAAAAAACCAACAAAGCCATCCATGGGTATTCGGAGAGATTGGCATCTTCTCCATTTGAAATTCTATCAGCATCACTTTTTCCACACTGAGTTTTAAATGAGTCTAGAATATTCATTCCAGTTTGAATTTGTCTTTCAGACACATCGCCACTTCGACGAATTTTAGCACTGGGACTGGATTCGGGGACTACTTCTAGCTGCATCGATCGTGAAGGAGCTGATCCATTGTCTATGGTTTCCGTTTCAGCATTACAGCAGACATGATGCTAATAAGAGAAAAGTTAATACAACATTATTTTATATAATTTTGAAAATACATAAATATGTATGGGTGTAATTGAAAATATTTGCGTATTAACTTACATCATTGTTAAATGTTCCACAATACGATCGTCTGACAAGTTCTGACACAGAAGCCGGGAGAGGTTTGGGAGCAGCTTTCAGGATCTCCGTTATTGTGTTGCATGTTAAAATGGGAACACAAGCTCCTGTTTGACCACTGAGTGTTGTACAAGAGCTTTCTGAAATGAAAAAAAAAAGTCTATAAGATTGAAAAATCTAAAGAGTCTATAAAAAAAATCTTGTTGTGAATGGTGTTTTTTTTGAGTGGGAGAAGGGGGGGGGGGGGAAAGACTGTTGTTGGAATCGATCTTATATATATATATATAGAACATGAAAAATTTTGTATGCAGAAGGCATATTTCAGTACAGTTTTTTGTATACAAATTTAAAAAAAAATATGTTTTGGATTTAAAAAAAAAAATTCATTTTTTTTTGTTGAAAATTCAATATCTTTAAATCCGGTTACTGATTTTTTTTTTTTAATTTTGTGTAAAATTGCATTTTAATTAATAAATATTAAAAGTTGGAACACCAAATTTTTTTCATCAAAATGTAACTTTTGCATCGATTTTGTATAGTTTTTTTTCTTTGGCATCTTCTATATCTTATAAAATGGATCGTGGTGGCTTAAAACTTGAAAATGACTGGACCAAATTGGACACATCATTCTGGGGGTTTGTTCGTAATTGCTCCGCGAAGGTTTAGGAAAAAAAATTCTTAAAATTCTCAACAGGTGGCGCTGTATGCACCCATTTATTTTTTAAGTAGGATAAATCGAGAATGAATCATCCGATTTTCACGATTTTGGACAGCATTTTGAACTTTAAAATTTTATAAATTGGCTTACCAATATTGGAATCTTTTGATTTTGTCGTCGAAAGTCAAATTAGGAACCACTTACCAACGGAAGCGTGTTTTTTTTCTGTTCACATTAAAATGCCCTAACTTTAACACCCATACTTCATTATTCAAAAGTCATACAGGTAAGTAATAAACGTTAACAGTAATATAGGTAGTAGCCCGTAGCGTAATGGTTAGTGCGTTGGACTGTCGCATTCACTTCCCAGCCTCGTCCACTAAAGTTTTTTTTCAGGGCTACTGCCTCTTGCGAGGAATTGATAGATCCTCCAAGAGTATCACTTGACACGAATAAGTGCTTCTCGTCTAGCCGTTCGGATTGGTTAAAAATTGTAGGTCCCTTCCATTTCCTCGCGCACACAGGAATGATTGCGAGTTGTTTGTCACCTGTTTCTTCACGAGCTGTTGCGCCACCCAATTCAATTTTTTTTTACATTTTGTTTGTTACGAGTATTTAGAAAAACAATTTTGTTTCATCGCAAGAACACCAACTACACATTAACAAAATATTGTAATACAAAAACTAAACAAGCTATACATTTTGTTCTCTTTAGAACTTTTTGAGGAATACGGTAAGAGACATTAATAACAAACATAAGATTTTAAAAATTATAACTCACGGCCATGCACTTTTTGGTAATTGATACTTAAAGTCAATAAAATGACGATTGAAAAGAAGTTTAATAATCTCGCCAACATTGTTTTATTGTTTATTTAATTTTTTTTATCTCAGAATATCGATGCGAATAGCTGTGGTTTTACGATTAGATATCGTCGAGTTAAAAATATGACTAAATGCTTTAGAATGATGATCATAATCGACCAGCTCAATGGTGCAGCGTATAAATAGTGTAATTCCAAACTTGTTTATAATTTACATTGTAAACTTGTTACTTACATAAATTTCTTTTTCTATCAGGAATACAAAGATAGAATTAAAAAACTAATTAAACGATTAAAAAGGCCAACTTGTTTTCATATATTAAGTTATGAATTTCAAAAGTTTTCTTATAAAATAATAAAGAATAGTTTTTCATTTTAATAATAATTTTAAATAAGAAATTAAAGTACATATACCTTATTTGTGGAATAATACAAACAAATTTAATCATTCCAGGTTTGGCTACATGAAATTTGGCCCCAATGAAAAATTACCCAAAATTTGGGGCTTTTTTTTAATAATGAGAATTGGACCCATTTTAAAAATGAAAAAAATGGCCCAAACTTATGAAAAATGGCGCCAAAACAAAAATGAAAAATTGCCCCAAAATAAATATGAGAAGTAACAACAAAAGAAATATTACAATCGTACAAAAAATGTTTTGCGTGCGTCGGTTTGAGAGAGCCTTAAGAGTTGCCTGGCTCGCTTCGCGGGTTCAAGGATTTTAACTCCCTTTTTGGGTCCTCTGTCCCGCTCACGCAATTCCGTCGCTCCGATTAGGGTATGCTTATAGTCGCTTGGCAGGCGCCAGTCGGTCTGCTATCAAAGTGTTTGTTGCAAAAGTATTTTGGTTTAAGAATAAAAGTTTGTGCCATTTTTCATAATGAAATTTCACCCCAAAATGAAAAAAGGCCCCAAAGGCATGCCAAAATGGCCCCAATTTACATATTTTAAACAATTTTTTTTGTTGTTTCCCATATACATTTTTGGGGCAATTTTTTATTTTATGTTTGGGGCCATACTTCATTGGGGCCAAATTTCTTGTAACCTCCAGGTTTATATAACATTTAATTCGAATCAACAGATTTTTTCTGAATTAAAGTCTTTTGGGTTTCTAAAACAACTGACAACAACAACGTGTTTTGATGGTCTTCGACATTGATTTGTGATCAGGGTTTTAGATTTTATTGATTTTTTTTGGGTTATGGGCGTCTTCCTGTTTGTCTATGCGGCTGTGTGTCCTGGTGTACACCTTGGTAGAGTATAAAGCAGTTGACCGGGTTTACTTCAAGTTAGGTGTAAATAATTTTTATCTGATTGCCTACAGGAAAAATTCAAATATTTGTTAAAGCTCACCTAGAATCAAGTTTTTTTCAACAATAATACTGTATGCCAGGTTTATATGCCAAAATATTATATTTACGGACATAAGGTTTTGGGAGTTTTGTGGAGAAAATTACCTTTTTTTGGCATATTTCCTAATATCTCGGATATCTCTTAGTTGATTTTGTCAGTACTTTGCAATCTGGTACTTCTTAGTAGTTAGTAAATAGCTATTGCATTTAAAATGTCTATAAGTAAATTTTTTGTTCAAACAAAAGAAAATCATAAATGAAAAACTGTGTTCTCGTTTTGTTCAGCAGAACGCAGTTTGATAGCGAAAGTTGAAATTCGTACTAGATTACTAGAGTCAAGTCTCCACTTTTTTCCGATCACAATTTATTGTCTGGAACATTAATGCTGGTTGAAATTTGACGTTTGAATGGATGAAAATTATAATTTATTTATTCATTTTTTTTAAGAAGAAATAATAAGTTATAGAATGAACAACACCATCCTTTAAAACCCTTAACGGATATGTATAACCACAAATTAAAGGACGAATAAGAAAACTAAAAAATATTTCCTGTATGAAAAATTTAAAAAAACTTTCGATTTTGATTTTTTTTTTAATTTTTAACACATCTGATAGAGTTCTCGATAAATATTTTTCGTAGCCCTTTCGTTTATGTTTTCGCTATTGATGTGGAGAGTATAGACATTTTTCGTTTCGCTTCGGCTGCGAAGATATACTAGGCTTAAATAAAAAAATAAATGAAACTTGTGAAATTACCTCCTTTTTATAATTTTTAGTAAAGGATATAAAAATAATATACTCTATCTACAATCTTATTGGTGTAAACTACATGGGCAAGTTAGTGCGTTCCAGTCGTACAATTTATTTGTTTACCTTTTAGCAAAGGAAAGATAGACTTTTTTGTGGAACGAAATATAGGACGCCTGAATTTTTTCTACCTGAAAGCAGGGGCGTATACAGCTTTAGTTCTTGGGGGGGGGGTCATGCCAAAAAAAAATTACACAAACTAATATTTGTTAAAAGTCAAGTGCCTTATATTTATATTTTACTGTGCGTAGCTATATAAAAGAAAAGGGAAACAATCTTATTTGACTATACTAAAGGGTTTTCCAATAGGGACGGGTTGATTTTGACAGCTCGTGGCGGCCATATTGTTTCTTTTACTTTCGGTCAAAATATCGTCTTTTAATCAGTTACTACAGACAAATCATCATGGTGAGTAACAGCGTCGAGCAACACGTGTAAATGATGTTTTAGAGCAGTTAGAAGTTTATCCCAATTTTGGTCGAAAAATCATCTTTAGCGATGCCCATCTTTGGATGAATGGGTACGTGAATGAGCAAAATTGCCGGATTTTGGACGACACTAATCCACGCGAGATTCACGAGGTGCCAATGCATCCAAATAAAGTAACTGTTTTGTGTGGATTTTGGGCTGGATGCCTGGAGGCGTCATCGGTCCGTACTTCTTCGAAAATGATGCTGGCCAGGCCATCACCGTCAACGGCGATCGCTAAAGGTCGATGACCACTAACTTCTTGTGGCCTAAATTGTATGATATGGACACTCAAGATATATGGTTTCAACAGGATGGCGGTACGTGCCACACAGCTTAAGACACAATCGATATTCTGCACGAGCGGTTTCATGGCATGGTTATCTCGCGCCGAGGCGACGTGAATTGGCCACCAAGATCGTGTAATTTGACCCCTTTGGACTTTTTCTTGTGGGGCTTTCTTAAGTCGCAGGTCTATGCGAATAAGCTGCAAACCACCTCGACCCTCAAAGACAACATAATCGATGCCATCGGTGAAATTCAGCCTGATTTATGTGCCAAAGTCATCGAAAACTGGACCTTTCGAATCCGCGCCACCCAGCGAAGCCGCGGCGGCCATTTGAACGATGTTATATTACTATAATAGGGCTCTCAAATAAAGATAAAACCTTATTGATATCTTGTTTTATTCAATTTTAAAATCGACCCGCCCTTTATGGGAAACCCTATAATACATTACCTTTGTTAAAAATAAGTTAAAATAATTTAAAATCGTTCCTATACTGGAAAAAGATATCGTACCTTTAATTTCAAGACAGTTAAGAATCAAAAGTCGGCGTGAAATAGCAGATGTAATACTAAATTTTCACTACGCCAAGTTAGGCAATTTCGTTGAAAATATATATTTCGAACTGCCAAAGCCAATTCAAAATGAAATGAGCTACAAATACAAAAAAAATTAACAAATTAAAGACGAAAACACTTTTTTGGTATTTGCAAAGTTACCTCATTTTTGGTTCCAAAGAAAATTAAGATAAACAACTGAGCCGAACGAACCTTTATTAGCTGGACCAGTGACCGCGCTCTTCCTTTTTTATTCCTGACTGTTACATTTTTTATTTCGGAGGGCCTCAGCAACAGCAATCTCCAGTTACCTGACCAAAAAAAATCAGTTTAGCTAGCTGTCAAAATACTGAGGAAAAAAATTTTTGGATGCGCTTGATCATTTGTTTTGAATTTTATTCAGAATTAAGTTTAATCCTATCGAAGTTTTATTTCAGCGAATTGAAGTTGCAGGAAAAATTAATAAAATGTCATAGGTACTGTGCACTGTTTTCTGTTTCTTAATTTTGGTAACTAGATATAAATATTCACTACTGAAAATAAAAACAATAGCTCTGATTTTCAAAAATGACCACTTGTGTAAATTGCTCTTTTTACAATAGTGGAAAAACTTAAATACATTACATATTCATATTATAATTGAATACAAAGATTCGTTTTCGTTGCGTTTCAAGAAAAGTGCGAACAAAGTTCACGATTGATTTTGATATGCCTCTGATTTGAAAAAAATGTATGTCTCTAAGACTGCCACCGATAGAAAAGTGAAAGGCACCTTACAAAATAAATATGTTTGTATTATGTATTTCTTACCAGTAAGCCTTTCTAAAAAAAATAATGGACAAAGTTGTTAAATTCTACGAGCCTAGTCGCTTTTCGTCAATAATTCCATCCAACTGGTCAAACGGTTCACCGCAAGGAGTTCCAAAAAATCTCCTTTACCATAGCTATTGGCTTTTGCATTATGGGATTCATATAGGTTACTTTGTAAAAGTAATCCACATCCAAATCAAAAACAATATTGTTTGATCGTAAATGTTCAATAAGTGCAAATAAAATCCTTTCATAAGAGGTTTTCATTATAGTTTTATATATTTATATATATTTATGTTTACAATCCAAAAAAAAAATCGAAAGTTGACCCCGTGACCCCCCCCCCTGTATACGCCGTTGCCTGAAAGAGGGCTATTAGAAAGGCTTATGTTGAGTTTTTCGGGACTCCAACCCCCTGGGCAAATCCGCCATTTTGGAAAACGCAAATTTATCTATATCTCCGAGAGTATTAATTTTAGATGAAAAGTTGTCAAAAGCAAATTTGTTGGTAATAAAATAATGTTTTATTTGACATCAAAACTTTTTTCTGTGTGAACAAAATTTTTGAGGTTATGTCGTTTTATTTATTTTTTTTTTACTTTTTCGCATTTTTCTCAATTCTTTAGTAAGGAATGTGAATTTTTCTTATGGTAAAGTAGAAGAGCACAAAGTTTAACAAATTTTGATATTTTTTTGAAGATGATACGATATCGCAGCCCAAACATATAGCTTTTGGAAAATTGGATGCACAATAATTTCAACCGATATATTTTTGGAAAACTTAAGGTGCCTAGGTTATTTTGACTAAAAATGTATGAACTACTAACTCCAGTCAAAGAATTAAAAAAAAGAGGAAAAGATATTTTCCTATATTTATGAAATAAATTTTTTTTCTGGAATGTAACCAAGTATACTCGAAATTTCAAGAATGAAAGTTTGGAAAATGGAATTAGGGATCGATAGTTGACACTTGAGAATTTATTTTACATGAGTAACAAATAATCAAATGTATGCAAAGGAATGTGTGGTTATTTGAACAGAAACCCTGAATACGAAAAAAATGAATGCCAGCTTATTCCCGATTAAAAAACTTCATGAAATTCATTTAACTCGTATAGTATATCTTTTTATTTTGTATTTTATACAAAAATTTAATTTTATTAAAATGCTAATTTATGTTAATTTATAGACCCTGAAGATGAGGATTATCCTTGAAATATATTGGTTAAATTTAACAGAATAGCATTTTTATTTTAAATGAACTGAAGAAAGCAAGACAAAGAATAAAAATAAATTTTTGTTTGTTCAGATACACAATAGAAAATTTTAATAACAATTATTTTGTTTAATATGAACATTTTATTAAACATGCAATCAAAAAGGATGACTGCTTTTCGCGACTAAAGTTTTTTTTTGCTAAAAGTAAATTAGTAGTAAAGTTGGATTGAGTAATATCGGTTCCAATAATTTTGCATCCAATTTTCCAAAAGCTATAACTTTGGACTGCAATATCGTGTCATCTTCAAAAATATATCAAAATTTGTTAAGCTTTGTGCTTTTCTACTTAATCATAAGAATAATTCACATTCGTTACTAAAGAAATGAGAAAAATGCGAAAAAATAAAACGACATCACCTCAAATACAGAAAAAAGTTTTGATGTCAAATAAAACATTATTTTATTACCAACAAAATTGCTTATGACAATTTTTCATCTTAAATCAATACTCTCGGAGATATAGATCAATTCGCGTTTACCAAAATGGCGGATTTCCCCAGGGGGTTGGCGTCCCGAAAAACTCAAAATAAGCTTTTCTAATAGCCCGCTTTCAGGTATAAAAAAATTCAGCCGTCCTATTTTTTTTCGTTCCACAAAATGATTGATTTTGTGCTAATTTTCCTATACTATTTCACTTTCACTCCAAAAAATGTATTGATGGCTCTTTGACTATAACTCAAACGAGACTATAACACCCTGTATGATTAAAAAAAACTCGCAAAATTAATACATACCTACTTTAATCTAACGATACTGATGAAGCATGTAACACTCAATTAATGTTAGGTAAGTTATACACATTGTAGCTTTTCCTACATGTCTCACCAGAATAGTAATAAATTACTATAGTTCTCAAGATTTAATGTGATGTTAGTCATGAATGATACGTAGATTAAATTCAAAGAAACATTTTCTTGCAGATACAAATATGACGAAAGTAAGTTTTTTTGAGATAAATCGTTAAATAATTCAAGTATTCACGTTATTTCCACAAACAAAATGTCAGAACATTTTACAAACCTATAGCTGCTCAAATTATTTTAAGTTCTTTTAAGATAGAACCGGACGGGGATTTCTGCGAAAAAGCTTAATAGATACAGTTACAGTATCTGGCTGACAGGGTTTTCATAATAATTATTGTTTATGTGTTATTGTCTTTATTCTCTGATTGATTATTTCTTCTTCTTTGAAAAGTTCTGTTAAAAAAAGAGTATTAGAGTGAGTGACTGAAGTTTTATTAGTTGAGTCATTTGATTGAATTTGATTCTAGATTGGGTTTAAGCCATAAATGAAATGTTAACGAAAAGGAATATCAGAAACGCTGGGCTGTCGTTTCATTTTTTGAGACAGTAGTACCTTGAGAAAAAAAAGCAATACACCAGCAGCACGGTACCAAGATTTTTTTTTGCTAGATTTATTTTTATTTTAAATGAAAATTTTGTTAATAACAAAAATTGGACCAATGAAGGTATTATTGTCCTTTTTTTTTTAAGTGAAAGAATTATGGATCGAGTAGTAGCCCGTAGCGTAATGGTTCGTGCGTTCGACTGTCACGCTGGAGGTCTGGGAACGCTTCCCAGCCTCGTCCACCTAAAAAATAAAAAAGTTTTTTTTCAAGGCTACTGTCTCTTGCGAGGAATTGACAAATCCTGCAAGAGTATCACTTGTCACGAATAAGTGCTTCTCGTCTAGCCGTTCGGATTCGGCATAAAATTGTAGGTCCCTTCCATTCCTGTCGAAAAGGCGCACACAGGAATGGTTGCGAGTTGTTAGTCACTAGGCCCTGGTTCTTCATGAGCCGTTGTTGCCAACCGATTTATTTATTTTATAATTATGGATCGAGAAAATGTATTAATTTAGTGTTTATGTTAAGTGCAACTCACTTCAAGCTCTGTGAGGTATAACTAGGGTTACCACCTTTCCCAACGCCGATTTCGGTGCACAAGAAAATGTTGTTTTTAAATCTTCGTTTGATTTATTAAATACTATAGGGCATATTCAAATTCATTTTTGAACTGTGTCTAACTTAAAACTAGGTTGAATGTTTTTTTCAAACGTTGATTTTTTTTTGTAGTTTATCAAGTCAACATATTTGAAGCTATTTGTGTAGTATAACAAATTAATAAACTTTTAGAAATATTAATACAACATTGAACAGATTTATTTCACGTTTTCTTGGATTTTTTTTTGGATTCAGTTTAATTTTGTTTAACAAACAAATAAAATCAGTCGTGAATACCGAAAGAAACAATATAGAAACAACAATGGTTGTTATACATGTTGTGTAACTTCCTAAAAGATTCTTATTTCCAGTGAAATAAAAGGCTTTGACCCAAGATATATAAATATTCCAGTTTTGTTGGTGATTAAAGAGAACTTACAAAATTACGACCAGATGTGTCGGAAGTCAAAGTAAGAAGAAAGAAAAGCCACGTTGGGTTATTTGACATATGTAGGAAGTTTAGTATCTCAGCTATTTCCGTCAGGTTCGCAGCCAGATTGCGCTCAGTACAGTGGCAGCGTTTGGAAATACACAAAAATACAGTTAAAACAAAACAAATCATATACTAGAATAATAAGATGTCAAAAACTTAAGTTGTGTACATGATATTGATGCCTCAAGTTGAAAATACAACGAAAAAAATATTAAAAGGTGTGCTTACACTATTCACATTTGATCTCAATTTATTTTTAATTTTCGATACACGAATTTGAATTCGGTATTATTGTGTGTCTGTGTACCGAGGCTTTTCTTTGGTACACGGTACACAGCGTTAATTTTCGGTACTGCACCGGTCCTTTTGGTACAGGTAGTCACCTTAGGTATACCTAGGGTGACCACCTTTCCCAAAGCTGATTTCGGTACACAAGAATATGTTTTTTTACTCTTAGGGGCTTATTGCGAGAGTCTATTTAAAAGTCGAATAAACCTTAAGTCTACTATTGATATTTCAAAAATCTATTCGTTAATATTTTTCTGTCAGATTACTATGGAATTATATGAATTTTTTCTATTTGATAGAAAATTAAATTAGATCACGAATTTCTGATCAACTTAAGTCGACTAGATTTTTTCGGAGTAGACTCCCCCAATAAGGCCCTTAGTTTAATTTATTTAAATATTATAAGATATATTTGTAATAGGAACATTACTTACAGATTATATGAATATTAATTATGAATGTTTGAATGTTCAACAACCCCTTGAGTGCGCTACCACCATTTTACCTCAATTTACTTTTAAAATTTCGGTACACGAATTGGATTTCGTTATATTTGCGTGTACCGAGACTTTTCTCCGGTACACGGTACACAGTCTTAAATATCGGTACGGTCATTTTGGTACAGGTAGTCACCTTAGGTATAACCAACTACAACATCTTGCGATTACAAAAATAAATAATCGTAATAAATAAATAAAAAATAATGAATACAGAATAAGACAAAATTAAGGTATTATTGTGCTTATCAAGCACAGCAGTCAAAGAGTTAAAAAAAATGGCGCAAAATTTTAAACATCCTATTATTAGGGGCTTAGTATGATACTACTTAACATTTTTCTAATTCATTAACACCTTACTAAATTTTTTTAAATTTTCAATTCTTTTTAGCTAGTATTATACTTAACCAATTTCCTTCATAAAATTCAGTTGCGAACACGTCCAAAAAAGTGACCAGCACGTACATAAAAATTACAAACATTCCTGGTTTTGACATTTATTAACATCAAAGTGTCATACGGATTTAGATACTTAAAAGATAAAAAATAGCCAATTGATAATTTTAACTTTAGTTTAATGTTAGGAGGTAGTACGATGCTAAACTCGTTTAAAATTAGCAAAACACAATTTTTAACACATGTACTTAAAATGATATGATTGATCGTATCGTACTAAATCGTCTAAAATTTTGCGCCAATATTATGAAAAACTATGGCGCAAAATTTTAAACATTGCTCGTTTAAGGAATAAAACTAGCTCTAGTTAACGTTGTTGTTTAGTTGTGAACCCCTGTCTAACTATTTTGTAATTTTAAACACGTTAAACAACTCTTCTAACTAAAGTGGACTCCGCAACGTAACGTAACGACAGATAAACCCAAGAAACACAACACAACAAACAATTTTAAAATAAACAAACAAGTTCAGAACAAATAATTTTGATATAATTGTGTCCGTTTCACTTATGTATATAGATTTATGATTGTGTTTTGTTTGAACGTTTTTGTTCTTTATTTAGTGGAAAAGAAGTCTACTCTCATTATTCCTGATTCTAAAAAAAACTCAAGCGCATGGACAAAGTTAAGACATCTTTGAAGATACCTACTTGTTATTGGTTGATGTGGCTGTGTGATTAATGTTTGTACTCATGTTTTCGCAGAAGAAGTCAGAAATTTAATGCCGCCGAGCTCTTTAAATTCTTTAATAAATACCTACTTTTCATTTTTAACAAAGCTCTTAGTATACAAAAACTAAAAAAAAATCTGCGGAATTAATTTTACCAATGTACCTACGCTTTTTTGTTGTTACAAACTTATTTTCAAGTGGTAAAAGTATACTTTAAGAAGTTAAACAAGCGATTTTCTGTTTTTAAAGTTTTAAAATTACGAAAGATTCGACTCTCGCTTTAAAAATAGTTTTTAGAGCCGACTCCCATTTTAAAAGTGATTAAGAGCTGGTTTTAATTGTTTAAAATTTTGGGCCTATAACTTTTGTTTTGATATTGACTTTGGATTCAAATTTAATCTTATTTCCCGGTGGAAATGGCATAGTGGATATAGTGTTTGACTGTTAACCTGGACGTGTTGGTTCGGGCGCCAGTTTAGGCAGCATTCTTTGTTTTTGGGTGTGTACAGAATAATGAAAAAGCATGTACTTTAATCGTGTGAGCAGAATGGTAGTACGGATTTTCTGAATGGAGTACAAATAGTTCTTAAGCAGTACTTCTACAGCCCTGCTCCTAACACCTAAGCAGGCTGAAGCTAGGATTTTGTTTCGGTACCAAAGTATTGCGAAAAACTTTTGAAAATAAAAATTTAAAAATTTGTAAGTTACCTACCTATCGTTTCTTTCGATTTTATTTTTTTTACTTGCTATATTAGGTAGGTATATCAAACATTCGTTTTTTGTACAAGCTTATTTTGAGGTCAGAACCACAAAAAAAGTGCTTTGCTAAAATATTTGTAAATATTTTGTAAGGAATTTGTAAAAAATAAAAAAACTTTATGACTCTTTTTTTAAAACAAAGAAAAATAGTTGACAAATAATTTTCGTGTCAAATATTTCAAGAACAATGATTCCGAACCCAGTCTATTTTTTTTTTACATAATAAAGACTTAGTCAACAACTGTTTTTTTTTTCAAAATAAACAACAGACAGCATTTTTTAGAGCCAAGAAACTGCAAAAAAAAACTATTAAAACTTCAAATTTTTACCAAAAAAAATTTATACCAATACCATCTTTATGCTGTGTAATTTTGATTTTTAAAACAACCCTTCGAAAACTTAAAACCGTTTCAAAATCAAAATTTGGAATATGACACTTCATTTGTCTTTATATAGGAACCATGTATAATGTTTTTTTTTATTGTCACTCCCCTGATTTATGGTATTTTTTTTTGCCAATAGTCTTTTTTGAACTAATTAGCTTAAATAATTAATACCAGCACACAGAGAAGAATTTGGAAAAAATGGGCACGACTGGATCGCACAAACTTGCTCTCGTAGCTAACAACTTAAACGTAGCTTGAAGTTGACAATGTGCAAACATATATGTATTGGTTCCATAACATTAAGATAACATTTAAAAAAGTTTTGAAAAACAAAGGACGGAAGGAAATAGATGAAACATTATATGTAGTATATGTATGTATCATTACATGCAATTCTTATGATGAACTAAGCCGAAGCATATCAGATAAATTGCTGTTATTGATTTTGTGTTTCCAGGGGCGGATCAGTACACTGCTTTTTTAGGCATAACACTTGTAGTATTGTACTGTGAAGTCATTTGGGGCCCAAACTTGATATCAGCATAGATAACTGTCTGATTTGGTTTTATGTCTGTTTATTGTAATGGTGGGTGAATTTAGGGTTGACTACAGCAACATTCGGGGACTGAGGCAGAATTTTTGTGCTGTATATGTCCATACTGTGAAAAACAGGCCAGCTGTTTTGGCACTAAGTGAAACCCAGGTAGGGGAAAATACCGATCACTCGGAATTCAGCCTACATGGTTATAGCTTAGTGCCTCTATTTTTTCCACATCACGGTCTCGCCGTGTATGTTCGCAGTGATGTAGCTTATCAGCTTCAACCACAATATGGTTCATGTTTGAATACGAACTTTAATTTCATGTGGTTTAAATTCACCATCCATAAGCGCATCATCCATACTTGTTTTATTTATCGTAGTCCTAGTTTGGATAGTAATTCGACTTCCAACGAATTCGATGCACTATCCGACTCCATCCAGAGAATTATTTCCCATTTACCGCACAGTGAAATCGTTGTTTCGGGCGATTTCAATGTACATAATTCTTCGTGGCTACGTTATTCGGGTCAGACAACACCCGAAGGAAGGTATGTCGAGATTTTTGCTGAGATAAACAACCTAACTCAGCTGGTCGACGAGCCTACTCGGATTCCTGACGTTGCAGGTCAATCCGCCAACACTCTAGATTTGTTTCTTACCTCTGACCCTGATAAATACACTATAAGTGTATTATCGCCCCTAGGCACATCAGACCATTGTGTCATATCTGCGAATTTCTCGTGCCACCAAAACACAGTTAAAGAAAAAATTCCCAACAGAACCGTTTGGCAGTATGAGAAAGCCAACTGGGACGGTCTCAATGTTTTCTTCAGGAACTTTAACTGGTCACTATGCTTCCTCGATAGTGACGTAGATTCCAGTGCAGATATGATAATAAACTTAATTCTTTGTGGAATGAGAAATTTTATCCCGAATAGTGTGAAACCTATCAAACGCAAAGAAAACTCATGGTTTGATTCGAGCTGTAAAGAGGTTATTAGGGTTAGAGAAGTAAGCTTCCGAAGTTATAAAGCCAACCCTACAGAGGAAAACCGGAAAAAGTTTCAACAAGCTAGAAAAACCTGTAACGTTCATATTCGACGAACCAAATTTTTACATGATCAAAAATTTCGGCAAAAAATTCTACAATGTCCCAAGGGTAGTAAAAATTTTTGGTCATTTGTAAAAAACATACGAAACACCACCTCGTCTTCGGTTCCAACGCTCGTCTTCAACGATACTCCTTTTGTCAGCTCAATCGATAAAGCCAATTTGCTTGCAGCACAGTTTGCTGTTAATTCGTCGCTGCCTGAAAGTTTTATGACTCCTCCTGTACTTGAGAGCGCAAATGATTCTATGGGACAAATCTTCTTCCGCACTCGTGCAGTTGCCAGAGTTCTGAAAGATCTCGATATACACAAATCCGCTGGCCCGGATAGTATCCCTCCCATTGTTCTGAAGAGGTGTTCTTCAACGCTGGCAAAACCACTACGTAATTTTTTCCATCTGTCCTACTCTACTGGTCTCTTTGCGCGTGGATGGGAAACAGCGTGTCCCAAACAAAGGCGTGTCTTCTTCCCCCTCTAACTATCGACCAATTGCGCTTATTTCCCTTCTTTCTATAAAGGTCATGGAAACGCTGATTAATTTCCAGCTCAAGAAATATCTCGAAGAACGAAAGCTTCTTAATGACCGGCAGTACGGCTTTCGTAGCAATAGGTCCACTGGTGATCTGATGGTATATCTCACCGAACAGTGGCACAAATCTTTACATCGTTTTGGAGAAAGTAAGATTATTGCGCTTGATATTTCTAAAGCATTTGATAGAGTTTGGCATCAAGCTCTCTTATCGGAAATGCGTGCATTTGGTATCGATGAATCTCTTCTTCGTTGGATTAGAAATTTCCTTTCGGACCGTTCAATACAAGTTGTATTGGATGGTTTCAAGTCTGAAATTCACAAAATAAATGCTGGTGTGCCCCAGGGCTCCGTTCTGTCTCCGACTCTCTTCCTTATATTCATAAACGATCTTTTATCTGAAACTTCTAATCCATTAAATTGTTTCGCTGACGACAGTACCCTCAGATTCTCATATTCGTTTACAGATTCTCATCCATGTCCTTCGGATGTGGAACTTGAACGGCAGCGTATGATAAGCTCACTAAATTCTGATCTCGACAGCATTGTCCATTGGGGAATAAAAAATCGTGTAGAATTTAATGCTTCAAAAACTCAATGCTGTCTACTGTCGTTAAAACGAAACCCACCCCCCATGCCACTATCCATGAGTGGCACTTGCATTGAGGAAACCGAAAAGCTTTCAGTCCTCGGTATGTGTGTCACAGACCACCTTTTATGGAACGACCACATATTCGACATCGCCAAAAATGCTGCTAAGTGTTTAGGTTTTCTCCGTCGATGCAAGAAATTTGTCTCCCCTTCTGATCTGGCTGTGATCTACAAAGCCTTTATTCGTCCAAAACTTGAGTATAACTCTCACATTTGGGCAGGTGCTCCAATAACCCACTTGAGTTTATTGGATAGAATTGAAAAGAGAGCTCTTAAAATGATAGGTGAAAGAACTATAACGGAAACATTCTCATCTCTTGAGCACCGTCGAAATGTTTCATGTCTTTCGTTATTTTACCGTTATTTCCATAAACAATGCTCTAGTGAAATAGCCAGTTGCATTCCTCCCCTTAAACAATTCAACCGTAATACTCGCGCTTCTAGGAATGCCCATCAGTTTACCCTTGAGCCCAATTTCGGACGTACTGTTAAGTACAGAGATTCTTTCTTTAGTCGCACTACTCGAATGTGGAATGCTCTACCCAGCTCAATTTTCCCCTCCCATTGTGATCTACAGACGTTCAAAACCAATGTGCATCGGTATCTCCTTTTAAATCCCCTCCAATCTACCTAATCGTTCGTGCTGTGTATATCATCTTAAGGGTAGTCACAACCCCTTTTGCACGCGCTCAATATAAAAAAAAAAAAAAAAAAAAACAAATAGAGCTAAAAAAAGTATGCCATCTGATTTGCTTCATAGTTATGAATTTACGAAAAAAAAATTTCTAAAATCGTTAGAGCGGTTTTCTTAAAAATTAATATTTTATATATAAAAATTCTTGAACATTTTTAAAAATTAAATTTGGTATGCCAACTTTTAGAATTAAATAAAATACAAATTTACCCATAATTAAAAAAAAATGCATTGACCGGTTTTCAAGATATTGAATTTTCAAAAAAATAAATTAATTTGTTTTCTACCAAAATATTAATTGTAGTAATTATAGTTGTTCGTAATTTTTTTTTTTTTTTCAAAATCGTAAGAAACGTTTTATTTCAAATAAATCAATTTTGTATATTGGTTGTATGGTGGTAACCGTTATTTTTTGAGCTAAAAAAAATTAAATTTCCCCTCTAGGGAATTCCATAATAACCTTTAATCCAAACTTTGAAGAAAATCGCTTCAGCCGTTTAGGCCGCAGGTCGAGGTACAGACAGACAGACAGACTAACAGACGGATAGACGGACAGATGGACAGACGTACAGACAGACAGAATTGCAAGACTCACTTTTTTCGCGTTCTCTATCATCGTAATATTAGGGAAAATTATTATCTCGATTTTTTTTTTGCACGAATCGTAATCTTGCCCTATCCTATACTACGTATATCGCATTTTCGTGCCACGTGAAAAAAACAAGTTGTTCTACTTAAAAAAAATCGATATTATAACTTGGTGTTATTATAAGGGCAACAAAAAAATACCACTTGATCTTTGTATCATCAAAAAATATAAGTTTCTACTGATATGTGCTCTACTTAGAGAAAATTTTATAAAGCTTCATTTAAATTGGCACTTATTTCTTTAAATGTACAGTATTATATGAAGTTTAAAAAAATAATGGAGATTTTATAATCGTGCCATATTGAATTTTTTCACGCCACCGTACCAAGAAAATTCCGTGTTTAAAAAGCTTTACCGTGTCACATTGGCAACGTTGATGTGGGCTACAAGAATGGCGCAACAAATTGGCATTTAATTTAACTAATTTAACTAGCTATAAATTTAGATATACAATTTGATTGATTCCGCCAGAAAGTGGCTGACACAAAACAAGGAACTTTAATCTATCAAATTGAAACAAATAAGGTTTTTTTTTATTTATTTTTTTTTTTATTTTAAATAGATAATAAATAATAAAATTCACATAACTTTAACCGAAATACATACTATGATTTTTGGTTCCAAATTAATTGTTTCTAAGATCTAAGATTACCAGCTATCCAAGGCAAGTAACTTTGGACTCTTGAAAATATACTTGGAAATTCTAAACCACACTCGAAGCTTCCTCCCGAAACAACACCATACTGAACATACCGTACACCCAAAAGAAAAGGTGCAGCATAAAATATCGGCCCTCCAGAATCACCCACACATGTATCGACCTTTGTTTCTCCTCCACCAGCACACAAATGATTTTCGGTTAAATGAACAACCTTAAGAGCATTATCACAATAACTGTTTTCTCTAACGGGAATCACTGCTCTCTGCAAGATCTTGGCTGGATCACCATTTTCTTCTTTTCCCCATCCAGCGATTATCATTTGATCTAACACTGCTGCTTTTGATCGTTCTGTTATTGGTAAGCAAACTGGCTTAACATTACCTTTAAAAAATTTATTTAAATTATAAAATTAATACACATTTTAATAATAAGCTTGTAGAACTTACTACGGAAAATGGCTGGGCTAACTAAACGAACAACCCCAATATCATTCAAGAAGGTGCTTTTACGAAATTCCTTATGAAAGACTGCCTCTTCTACGTCAATTTCTTGTATAGGTGGAGCACATTTCCTTTTTTGGCCTTTGCCACTACAGTCAGTTGTTTCTTTTGTATCATGCTCTCCCAAACGTACACTCACTCTTAATTAAAATAAAAAAGTGAACAAATAAAATCCAAAATAATAAGTAATTTAAGTTTAACGAATAACTAAATTCTGTGAAGTTACCAACTTTTACCTAGAGTAATGGGGCCACCGCACTAATTTAAAGTTTTTGTTTGCATCCTTATTTCCGACTTCTCCAGTTCATCAAAAAGCGGGTGGCAATGGCACAGTGGAAATAGTGTTTGACTACTAACCTGGACGTGTGAGTTCGAGCCCCAGTCTAGGAAGTATTCTTTTCTATATTCCTCAATTTCAACTGGATGCCACCCGGCGAATTTAATGAGATAATTAACATCTAATTCTCAATCCACTGTACCAACAAAAATCTTTCCTTTCCTTTATTCCTTCAAACTAGTGCCGTGCATTGCATTTAAAAGGCCTGAGGTCTTACAGGCATAAAGTTAAAATTATTAAAAAGAATAGTGGTTGTAATCAAGTGACCTACTAACTTCGCAGTGAAGGTAGCAGGTGTTATGGTGTATCTAGTGGACAAGATATGGAATTTTCAGTATGGCTCCAAATTTTGATCAAAAGCAAACAAAAAATACAAAAAAGACTGCAAATAACTGCTTGGCCCTATTACCTTAGGTAGAAGGTTCCCTGCCAAACTTCATTGACGTGAATAATTAACACGATTTGGAACCCAAAGAAAATTATAAAAGTTAGTTTCGAAAGATTCTTAATATTTTTCTTACAATTTTTTGGATCCAACTCGAATGCAATGAGCAGCAGTTAGAACATATCTGTCAGTGATCAAAGAACCACCACAATCAAGAGTTCTTGCCACACCATCCGAATAAACCAACAAAGCCATCCATGGATATTCGGAGAGATTCGCATCTTCTCCATTTGAAATTCTGTCAGCTCCACTTTTTCCACACTCGGTCTTAAATGAATCCAGAATACTCATTCCAGACTCTTCTTGTGTGTCAGACACCTCCGCACTTCGACGAATGGAAATGGAGACTTCTGGCTCCTTCGGTTGCAGAGTAGTTGTTGTTTGTTGTTCAGTTACAGCTTCATTGCCAATTTCAACGCTATTAGCCTCGCAGCACACATAATGCTATATAATACAAAAATAAAAACGAATAGACATAAATAATTTTAATTCTTTCAGCAAAATTATTACTATTTATATTGCTGTTATTACTTACAACTTTGTCGAAAGTTCCACAATGCGATCTTCTGATAAGTTCCGATATAGACGGTGGGAGAGGTTTGGGAGCTGCTTTGAGTATTTGCGTTACTGTGTTGCACGATAAAATGGACACACAAAGTCCTGTTTGACCACTGAGTGTTGTACAAGAATTTTCTGGAAAAAGACAACATTTTTGTACGATAAAGTTTGTTCGGTGTGTTTTGAGTTGTTTCATATTTAAGTAGTCTAAGTAACAAGTTAAAATTTCTTAAGGATAAGCTAAATCCGGAGGTAGGGCCTGACTATTAAAGCTTTATCAAGTAGAAGTTCGAAGGCAACCAGACGAAAAAAACTAGGTCGGAACTTAACGATTATAAAAATACAATAATCATGTTCTCCCAGAAATTTGTAAAGCATCTTGGCATTTGACTGAAGCCGAATTGTATAGGTAGTTGATAACAAACAGTTTTCAAAAGTACCTGTGTGCAAGCTTAAAATCAAAAATAGTCTAGTCGGTTCTAAGATATACGGGTACAACCCAAAATGAATGCAAATTCCTTCGTTAAAAAAAACAATTTTCAGTTAAGTGAATTTGCGGGGCATAGTTTTACACTTTTCTGTTTCACTCGAATAAAAAAACACCCTTTTGCCCCAGATATTTTATAACTAATAACTTTTTATAGGGAAATTATATTGAAATTAATTTGATTGCATAAGTTTGGACATTAAAAATGTCTGGTTCCCCATTTATAGGTTAATTTATGTATACCAAAACTCATCCCGTCAGAATGAAGAGAAAGGTTTGACCTTAAATATGGCCTTAGCTTACCATACAAATTTCAAGATTCAAGTTTTACGAAAACGGCTCTTACGATTTTGATTAAACTTCGTTATTTTAATTCTTAAAGCAGTTTTAATAGTTCAGTATTCCAGGTTTTTACCAACAAATTTGGATAAGGGAAGTAAAGTATTGGGTTTTTTTTGAGCAAATTTGATTTTCTTGTGATATTCTTGAGTATTTCGTCATTGGCTTTGTTGATATTGTCATAATTTTTCGATTCTGTACTTCTTAGTTATTAAAAAAATAATGCATTCCTAATTGTATTTGGGAACACAAAAATCGATATATTTTTTTTTAAATTTCTTAACGTATTTCGTTTGTATTAAATCAAAAAATTTCAAAACTTCTATTTTAATTACAATTTTGTTTTCGTGGCTACATGAAATTTGGCCCCAATGAATTATGGCCCCAGACATAAAAATGAGTCTGGGGTCGACCTACACTAGTAACTTCCCATTGGTGCACTTGAAAACCATATACATATTTACCTAAGTGGTGGGTGACAGAGTATATATTATATAGTGTCATAACTTTGGGTTTTGGGATAATCAGTACATAGGTAGGTTTAGATATAGAGATACAGGGCAAAATGTGACATTGCCTATATTTTGTACTTTTTTTTTTCTAACTCTTCTCGGTATAGATAATTAATTAGGTATTAATAATTATTTAAGCCAATTATTTTAAAACAGACTATTGGTTAAAAAAAATACGAAAATCAGGGGAGTGTACTTAGAAAAAAGCATGGTTATAAAGAATATAAAAAAGCAAATTAAGTGTCATATGCAAAATTTTGATTTTGTAGCGATTTTGAGTGTAAGAATTTTTCGCATTCAAACATTTTTGAAAAGTTGTTTCTTGCAACATTTTGATTTTTAGCTTTTTTAAGGGTGGTTTTAAAAATCTCAAAATAACACAACATTTAGGTGGTATAGATATATATTTTTGGTAGAATTTTGAAACCGATATCATTGTTTGTTTTTCAAATTATTGGAGTTGAAAAAAATTTGTTAAGAATTTTTAATAGTTTTTGTTCTAGTTTTTTTGCTCTAAAAAAAACTACGTCATTACATGTAAAAAAAAAATAGACTGGGTTCGGAATCATTTTTTGTTCTTGAAATATTTGAGACGAAAATTATTTTTCAACTGTTTTTCTTAGTTTTAAAAAAAGTGCTGTTCAATTTGTTTTAATATTTACCAATTTGGTATTGTTTAATTATGTGTAAATTAAAATTAGTCTGAAGTGAATATCTTATTCTGTTCTCCAGATATTCCAGATAAATGACATTTTACAGCTCCTTTTTAAATTGCTGTAGTAAAAAAACGGTTTATTGAATTTGTTAGAAAGCCTTTTCAGCACGTTATGACAATATTATCTGTAAAATAAAATTTATCCGAGGTCGATATCTTTATTCATTCTCGAGATATGGTGGACGAAAAAAGTACCCCAAACGTACGTACATACACACATACAAACATCTTGCTGAAAATGACGAATTCTGATTCTAGAGACCGCAAAACGTGAAGATATGTCAAAGTTTTCAATTCGACAAATCGCATCGATTACAATAACTTCCAATGGGAAGTTAAAAATGGCCCCAAAAATTATATGGGAAACAACAAAAACAAAAAAAGTTTAAATATTGTAAATTGGGCCCATTGTTCATGATTTTGGGGTTTATTTTCATTTTTAAATTTTGGGGTGAAATTTCATGGTGAAAAATGGCTTTTCCTTATTCATTCTTACCTAAACCAAAATACTTTTATAACAAAAACTTTAATACAAAAACTTTGATAGCAGTTCGTATGAAAACATAGGCGCCTGCTAGGCGATTGAGCATACCCTAAGCGGAGGGACAGAGTCGTGTGAGCAGGACATAGGACCCAAAAAGAGTAATAAATTCCTTGAACCTTCGAGGCGAGCAAGACAAGGTACTTTGTAATGCTCTCCCAAACCGACGCACAACATTTTTGTACGGTGTAATCTTTCTGTTGTTTTTGGTTTTCATATATAAATTTTGTGGTCGTTTGTCCATTTTGAAAATGGGGCCATTTTTCATTATGAAAAAATGCCCCAAATTTGGGGTCATTTTTCATTTGGGGCCATTTTCCATTGGGCCAAATTTCATGTAGCCGGTTTTCGTATATGATAACACACTATGCTATTTTAATTTGTTTTTATTGTTTTCTGGTTGACGATATAAAAATATTAACTAACCTATACACCGTCAGTATCTACTCGTAGTATCTATTGTCTAGCTACATTCTAGTAGCCCCACAAATTGTGTGGGGGTGGTAAGGAGTGGCTCAGAGGCGTTATGTGCTAGATTTTTTGTGTATGCTTTAGAAATTGAAAAAAAAAAAACAAAAAAAAAACAAAATTTTTGAACAACAACAACAACTTAAAGGCGCTTCCACCAATTGCTTGGCTAGAGATATAGCTATTTCGTGCTTTGCCACTTTTGCACTCATCAGTCTCCTTTTTTTGTGGTGCTGAGCTTTAATCCAATTTTATTTGAAAAACTTTGTATGCACACCATAGGATTCGAACCCACGCATATCAGATTTGCTCAGTCTTAGCAGTCGTGTGCACTACGCACTCTACCGCTTAAGACCACTGACGTTCTTCCAACCTCTGCCCCTTTGATACGTTCTGCGAATTGTAGTCTATCCAAATAAGGTATGGAGAAAACTGGAGGCGGAACAAGACAGCATACTTAATAACACATCTCGAGCCGTAACGTCAGTGATCTAAAGCGGTAGAGTGCGTAGTGCACACGACTGCTAAGACTGAGCAAATCTGATATGCGAGGGTTCGAATCCTATGACCCAGTTTAGAATGGGAAGATTGAGTACGGTGAGTACCATCGTGTTTACATTACAAACTGTGAGGCGCCTCAAAATACATTGAAACAACAACAACAGTCACATTGAAAAAACAACAAAGCAGACTCATGAGTCCAGTGTTTAAATTTTCTACATGCCTCACGAGACCTCTTATCCCGTACTTCTCTTTCCTACAAACTGGCGTGAGTCCGTACACAAACTTCCCAATCTAAACAGGGTCTATGGTGTGCATAAAAAGTTTTTCAAATAAAATCGGATTAGCTCAGCACCACAAAAAAAAAGGAGACTGATGAGTGCAAAAGTGGCAAAGCACGAAATAGCTATATCTCCAACCAAAAAATTTGTGGAAGCGCCTTTAAGTTGTTGTTGTTGTTCAAAAATTCAATGAAATTGACGGAATAAAGAATAGTCAAGCCTAATAAGCTGACATTCTAGTACGAATAGACAATACTGACAGTAATAACTAAAGTTGGTCCTATTTTAGGCATTTAAATTAAATCAGGTGTAAGCAATTGATTGCCATTTCATCACATAATATTTATCTCTTTTATATACACTTCGCATAACTTTGGGTAAATATTGTGATCTTTTGGTTTATTAAGGTCAATAACGTCTTTACACCCGATTATTTGTATAACATTTAATTTAATTCTTTTATTTAATACCCAAGTCATTTTACATAAATTTAAAATATAACTAAGTTTCTTAGCCGTCCAATGCAAATCGTAATCGTAAATATAGCAGATTTATTTAATTAAATTTCAGTACACTACATTATGTTTTGATTCCAACGGGTTTGCTGATGCTCCTTAACACAATTAGATGGAACATCTTAAAATTAATAAAGCCCATTTCAATATCGTTGATATAAAGTGTCAGTAGCTCCGAAATACTAGGTTTATTTGAATGTATAAAATTATACTTTGCTGGACTTTTTTATTTATCATCGTTATGTTAAGTTTGATTAAATCCTCGAAGTGTCGTATTATAGAACAAGTATTTAACTTACTTTTTTATTAGGTATTAAATATTTTAACATATAAGAGTCATTATTTTGAACTTATTTTTGTTTTAAGCAATGTTTTACAAATTGTAAATTATGTACAATATGAACGATTTACGACTGTGCGTATATTTTAATGACTGCTATTTTTATTGTATTCTTTTTAGACAAACACAAATTTTCGTTTATAGCAAAACTATAATTCCCGTGTGTAGATTTGTACTATGTACGTCCGAAAACACATCATACTTGTTACTTTAAAATATATAATTATAGGTAGATACACTAGCTGGTAAGCTTATTGAAAATACCAATATTGACACCATTTTTTATAAATTAAAACTCACGTGCTTGTACTTTTTGGTAATCGAAATTTAAAATAAGAACAATTGACAGAAAAATTAACTTAAATAATTTCTTCAGCATGTTGTATTGTTTAATTATTATTATTTTTATTTTAACTCGGAATCACTGGGCGACTAGTGGTTTTATGATTGGATATCGCCGAGTTAAAAAAATTGACTAAAAGATGTTAGGCTTGTGTTATACATTTATGGTCGACTGGGGTTAGCTTTGGCAGCGGCGGCGGCATCGCTCCTACATAGAGTGTATTTCAGAACTTGTTTTTTAATTTGCATTGAAAACAAAACTTGTTACTTATTTCTATTTTGGGAAATACAAATAAAATTAAAAACAAATATTAAAATTTTTGTTTGTTGCGTGGGAGCTGTACCTATACCGTAAAGCTTATATTTAAATGTATAGTTAGGTCTTTAAAAGGTTACGAAAATGTAATGTTAATATTTTCAAATTATTAAAATTTCAAATTTTATATCTGCCGAATAAAGTTTAAAAGTGTTTTATATAGTTTTTCAGTTAAAATTTTGTAATGATCGACCTACGAACTTGCGCTCGTAGCTAATAATTAGAATATAGCTAGACATTGAAGGTATATATAGATAAGATATGGTAATGGGTTGATAATGTGTTTACATCATTAAAGATAAAATATTAAAAACAATACAGACTAAATTGGCAAAAAGATAAAAATTAAAATATTGATTTCTTTCTTTAATTTTATTTTTTGGTAAAAAATATTACTAAAACAAATTTTAAATGCAATATTTTTTAAATAACTAATAAGAACCGAATTGCCAGAAAAATGATAAAATCAACCAAGCTACTGACGAGATAATGTGAGAATATACCTTAACAAGTGCAAAACCTTAACTTTATTTCCATTATTCGAATTGTTTTTTACTAAAAATGTGGAGGGAAGACTATTAAAACTATTGCATAGATTAGAGCCGTTTCGAAGTAAACCGGATAAAACTGAAATTTTTGTATGGCAGCTACCCGTTCTAGATGGGCTAAAACAAAATTTCGAATTTTTAATCTAGAGAATCACATAAGAATGCTTCCCAGAAAATTACCACCACCTTTTGTGGAATGACCACAATTTGACGTCGCCAAAAACTCTGCTAAATGTTTAGCTTTTCTCCGTAGATGCAAGAAATTTTTCTACCCTTCTGATCTGGCTATGATCTACAAAGCCTTTATTCGTCCAAAACGTGAGTACAATTCTCATGTTTGGGCACGAGCTCCAAAAAGCAAAAACTCACTTAAGTTTATTGGACCGAATACAAAAGAGAGCTTTAAAAATGATAGGTGAAAGATTTATAACGGAAACAAGTACAACTCTTGAACACCGCCGTTATGTTTCATGTCTTTCTCTATTTTACCGCTATTTTTATATAGTGAGTGTTGTAGTGAAATAGGCAGTTGCATTCCTCCCCTTAAACAATTCAACCTTAATACTCGCGCTTCTAGGAATACCCATCAGTTTACCCAACTTCGGACATACTATTAAGTACAGAGTTTCTTTCTTCAGTCGCACCACATGAATGTGGAATTATTTACCCGACTCGATCTCCCCCACCCACATTTCGATGTGCAAACATTCAAAACCAATGTGCATCGGTATACCCTTCTAAATCCTGTCCTACTTACCTAATCGCCCGTGCCGTGTTAAAAAAAATTTTAATTGTAGCCATAATATAAAAAAATATAAAAAAAGTGACCTTTGTACATGTAGGTACACGGTAAACTTTGGACTTAAATTCTTAAATACTTAAAAAGCAAAAACAAACAAAAAACTTAAATATATTTTGGTGTAGAATTGCGTTCATATTTTTGAGATTGAGAGGACTCTTAGATCTCAGAAACCTGAACTTTCTTATAATTTGTTGGGCTACATAAATATATATGTGTATTTTGCTTACATATAGACATAATATGTAGCTATTCAGCATATTTCAAACTTAGAGCCGATTTTGTAATCATCAGTTAATATATTTTTGCAACAGGATCAAATTTTTGTTTTATTTGAATAATAAGTGCTATGGGTTTACCACGATATCTAGAAACCAATAATCCAGAAAGCAAAAATCCCAAAAGTAAAAATCTCGAAAAAAAATCTCGA
Source organism: Melangyna quadrimaculata (assembly GCA_949320155.1). Classification (NCBI taxonomy): domain Eukaryota; kingdom Metazoa; phylum Arthropoda; class Insecta; order Diptera; family Syrphidae; genus Melangyna; species Melangyna quadrimaculata. The sequence continues at coordinate 34,086,172 of OX439484.1, read as the reverse complement.
AAACAAAAATCTAGAAAGCATAATCTCGAACTGCAAAAATCTAGAAAAAAAAAATCTAGAATGCAAAAATCTAGAATAAATATTAATTGTTGAGACAATGAATGGTTTCAATTCGCGCGCGCAAATTGTAACCATTCATTGTCTCAACAACTAATATAAATTGTAGATTAGGAAAGCCTCCTTAAGAGAATCAGTACACTGCACATGCACCCATCGAACTATACAAGTAGGTGACTAAATTTAGTGTTGCTACGGACGTTCTCTTATAACAACGTAAGTTTTCTTATAAAAAAAATAAAGGTTCCATCAAAATTGAAATTAATGGGTTTATTTATTATTTAAATAAATCTGTAAAAATAAGTTTTACTGGCTGTGTGAACTGAATAAATCTCATATTTGTAGTACCAGGATAACTACAGTCAAGCATAATGATAATCATAGTGAGTTAATTCAGGTTAGTTGTGTGGTTGAAAAAATTCAGATTGGTCAAGAAACTAAGGTAAAAAGGCAGTATTTAAAAAAAGAAAAGCAAATCTTAAAAATACTTGACGAAAAAGAAGAAAAAAGTTATGTAAGCTAAGAGTCTTGCATATAACTCCAGTTTATAGATGTTATTTAGTTATTATACTTAGAGTTATTTGTTTTATCATGTTATATTTTCACAATTTTCCTTTGTATTGAATAATTATTGTATATGTCTACATATCTTATAAAATATTTGATTTTTGTTAAAACCATTATCGATTGTTGTTCATTTTTGACCAGCAAAATAAATTGTTTGATAAATTGAACATATTATGCGTTTTATTTTCGTTTAAAATATTGAAAAAGGTAAAAAAAAAAAATCTAGAATGAATTTTTTTTTTCGAGATTTTTTTCTAGATATAGTCTTTCGTGATTTTTGTACGTTTTAGATTTTTGTACATTCGAGATTTTTGCATTCGAGATTTTTTTTTGGTTTTTTTTCGAGATTTTTGCCATTCGAGATTTTCGTCATTCTAGATAACGTCATGATCCCAAGTGCTATATCTGCGGTTTAACTGACTATTGATAAATTGGCCCTAAATGTATAAGTTATCCATAGAAATACATACATACGTAGTCAACCATATTAAGTATGCGAACACTTGTGACAATGTTACTATATTAGGCATAATGTTTTCTGCATCGAACGCTTTTGTTCTGAATAACAGACGTTTTATGTCAAGATATCCATCTAATTAGAAGGTTAATAGTTTTTGCTAAAATAACATACCTAGTCACACAAAAAAAAAAAAAAAAATCCCAAAAGAAAGTCTTTTCCCACGAAAATTGCCATGTTAAAAAATCCCCAAAAAGAAGATTTGCAAGTGCTGAATCAAGATATTATGAAGACGCGAGCGACTGAAGTACTTCAAGCTGTGTATACTTTGGTATCATGGTGACCCTTAAATTGAAATTCGGTTCGAAATGTTAAAAAACTATACCACTATTTTTCACATTTTTGTTTCACCTCCTACATCGCCTTTTTTAGTTCATTGGTTATAAACAAAATAAATAAATTGGGTGGCACAACGGCTCATGAAGAACCAGGGCCTAGTGACTAACAACTGGCAACCATTTCCTGTGAGCGCCTGTCGACAGGAATGGAAGGGACCTACAATATTATGCCAAATCCGAACGGCTAGACGAGAAGCACTTATTCGTGACAAGTGATACTCTTGGAGGATTTGTTAATTCCTCGCAAGAGGCAGTATCCCTGAAAAAAAACAATTTTTAGTTTTTAGGTGGACGAGGCTGGGTAGCGAACCCAGACCTCCAGCGTGACAGTCGAACGCACTATCCATCACGCTACGGGCTACTACGTCTAGGAGCTCATGACTACGGGCTAGTAGTCATCGGTTATAAGGACAGTTTATTATCAGACAAAACAAATGCTTTGAAAAAAGATACATATATGATAAACATAATACTCTAAGTACCTTTATACTTATTTCCACTTTTAGTTTCGTTTTTTTAAAGCATGGAAATTAGCTCCGCCGTTCAAATTATTTTGTTATTGTCTTGTGTTGTGTTGATACTTTTTTTTTTAAATTTTGGATCTGAAGTAAGGGAGTGACATTACAAATTATAAAAAACAGTGGGTCTTATTCACCCTTATACTAACATAGGGTAAACGCACTAGTATCCGGACACTTTACGCGTTTCTTAACTTTGACTTCGTCTCATTTCCTTACTATAAATGGTACCGTGGATAGTTATATTGTTTCAAAGAGTGTAGATATTTCTTAATAATAAAGTGTCCACATTATTTGTAAATATAACATTGTAAAAATTAAAATGATAAAAATGCAAAAAAGTTCGATTTTCACTAGTATCCGGACAGCAAAATTTAGTTTCCGGACGCTTTTGTTTTAGTATCCGGACGCAATTGTTTTGTATGAAATTTTAGTGCATTATTGAATTTAATTCATGAAAAATCGTAAATTTTTATAATATATAGTTTTAAATTAAATTTTAATTAACCTTTTCGCTCATTGATATATTTTGTGTGTACATAGGTGCGTATATAAGGAAGGTACAGTTGTAATGAATATCTCGGTTCAAACGTGTGTTTAATTACACTGTTTTCATGTCACGAGTAATAAAAAATTATTAACATGTACATCTTTTGAATACACCTGTAATCAAAATACACGTGTAATCAGAATACATGTATAATCAGAGTTCATATTTGAACCTCCCATCGGATATTAGAACCTTAGTGGCAAATAAGGCTAGTTTTATTTATATAATTCTTTGCTGCTTGCGGGCGATAATGTAATACGAAATACAACTGTATTACTAAAAACACATGTACAACTAAGACCCTACACGTCTTAATAAACGAACAATTCGATTGTAGGTATATACGTTGGAACATATATCCTATGTACACGTGCAATTTCAAGCTTTAAATGTTACCCTTCATTTTGAGGCTTGACAGTTTTAGAGCTAAGCTCTAAAAATTTTCAGAGCCTAGCTTAGGTTTTGCTGAATCAGTTATTTTTACACATACATTTAATTTTTTTAAAACCCGTTTTTTAGACTAATTCTTGTCGGATCTGATGTATAGAAAGTAGGAATTATAATTCTTTCTGTTTCGTCTTATGTTTAAAAATACTTTAAGTTTGTACTAGAACCACTACTGCACGTATAAACTGAACCTAATTGAAGCGCTGGAGTTTTTAAAACCACCATATTGTTAAACAAATACACCATACAAATTTGAATCCAAGAGCTCTGGTTTGAACTCTACACATTGTAATGTTTTGCATTCTATCATTAAAACACTTTAGGAATTACTTGTGGGGTGGGCAGCTTAAGCGCTTATAGCCTCCTCTAAATCCGCCACTTCATTCCTCGTTATAAAACACAATTTTCGTTAGGTTTTTTTCAATTAATGTTTTTTTCTTTTAAACAATCATAGCAAGTTGGCCCACTCAAGGGTCATATTTAGCACCTGTTTTCATTGTGCTTAATTTGTATCTTCTAATATCCTCAAGAGCCTTTAATTTCGTAAGTTACAATGTACAAAATCCTTAAATTTCATACAAAATACACTTGTCCGGATACTGGACTTTATTTTTTAGTATCCGGACAGCCGATTTCTCACTAAGGAAACCCTGTCCGAATACTGAAAATCCGTGAGAAATATACAATTCTCTTTTATTAAATCATGTAGAATGTACGTAACTTTCATTTAAGGTCAATGAAACATTCATTTAATATTTTTCTCTTATTTTCAGTGTCCGGACACTCTGTCCGGAAACTGAAAATGAAGAACAAAATTTGTTTCAGTAACCGGACATCCAATATTTTGACAAAAACTTAAGTTTTATTAACTTTTATGCTTTAAATAATAAAATCTATAATATTTTAAAGCAAATTAGTCACTTTCTATTATAATAAATTAATTAAGACTGCATAAAATACTTAAATCTTTTAAAATGACATTTTAATGTTTCTCTTATACCTGCAACACTGAAAAGACGCATAACTATTACAGTGCTACGTTAATGTACATGAAACCTTGCATACATTTGTTAAATATATAAAAGATTGTACTTTAATACTTATTTCATACCTTTATTGCATAATATACCTATTTTTCTCAAATAAATGACCAAGTGTCCGGATACTAGCACTGTCCGGATACTAGTGTATTTACCCTATTGTAGGTACACAAAATTGTATTGTTTTTATAGTATAAGTTTAATTATTTCTGCAACAACTTATATCAATTAAAAGAACGTTTTGTTCAATTTATGGGTTCTACAGGTTATATGGCAAAACTTAAATTTGATTGTGTATTTCATGTTTTGGGGGCCTGCCATCATGGGAATACATAATGTCTTGTTGAACTACAATTTTAGGGGGTTTTGTACTGAAAAAGTGTTTTCTTAAAGATATATTTTTCTGGACCATTTTGTTTATGATTATTGGTAAAAAATTACCAATTTTTTTTTTATTCCACGCGCTCAAAAGGGGTTATGATTATTCTGAAAATGTTTTAACAGAACAGGAACGATAAGTGAATAAGTGATAAATTCACACTTTTCCTTATCGTTGAAAAAAAGCCTTTTACCATCGACATTTTCATGGATTCTTTAGATCATTTATCCTGTAATACTTATACAAATTTCCAAAGGGATTTTTTTTAAATATTTAATCTTTTTTACTGAAAATATAGTCATCTCTCTAAAAAAAAGATTATAACATTTTGTAAAGATTATCGTATTGTGTTGATTATATGATTGTATGATTCGTTATATTCAGAATTCAAAATTACGCTTAAGTCATGTTTTATTTTGGTTAAATTATATCAAGATGCAAAACAAAAATCCCCACAGGCAGACAAATATATCGGTTGTCCATTATTGGCAATCGCTGGTTGTTAACTGGAAATTTTTATATTGATGAACAAAATTCCCAATTTGACAATTTATTTATCAAATTTGATAATATGGAAATTTTCAGTTGTCAATTTACGATTATAAATAAAATAACCGGGATTGTCAATTTGATGATCGCGATTGGCAATACTCTTGTAGGAGTTATAAGATGGTTCCTAAATTGCTTATAGCGTGTTCAAAAGGTTATGCATCCAATTGAGTTATAAATAATTAATATTTCCAGACATTTTTCTTCAAATTTTAAACAAGTTATTTAATAATACGTAACCTTTATACTTATAATATTAAATATATTAAATTATGAATGTGTACTGTTACAAAAATGTAAACACTTACACAGTGGCGTGTCATTTTATATTCTTTGCAATCATATGTAATTTCATTTTGAAAGTACACTCCCCGGATTTTTGGTATATTTTTAGCTTTAATAGTCTGTTTTAAAATAATTGACTTAAATAATTAATACCTCCACACCGAGAGGAGTTAGGAAGAAAAGATATGTATATGAGTAATATTCTTAGAATTTTATAAGTTATTAAAAAAAAAAAATCAAAATTGTATACTACATATTATAAGAGTTAAATTGAAAGTTACTAGTGTGGATCGCACCCAGGATCTTTATATGTTAATCTTCAATGTCCTTAATAATTTTTAGCCGAATGCTGGAAATTGAGTGTATAAAATGGTTTAACTAAGAAAATTACTTTTTTCAATTGGGTTTTTAGTTTGCTCCATCATTTATATTATTTATGACTGTATGTTAATTGAGTGGGCTTCCACCATTATATTTGGCTGGAATTATTGCAATTTCATGGCTGCCACACCAATCATCAGATTCCTTTAGTGGTGCTTAGTCTTTATGTTCAATTTTTAATTTATAAATTAGTGCCGTCAATTGCACGTCGATGCACTACGCATTGCGCCACCGAGGTCACCTGATCATGCCCATCCAATCCCAATGTAAGGTTTTGTCTTTATAAATTGCATTTTGAGACAACTAGAATTTTTACTAGACGCACACAAGTTGGTTGTTGATCATTCGGGTTCTTTCTCTTTACTACTTTTTTTTTTAAAGAATTGTTTTTATTTTATTCGGCTTGAAATATATTTTGAACATATGTTGACTTTATGTACGACTTGCGTATTGCGCTCTAAATTATTTTTCTACCTCCAAAATTACGGAAATCCTTTAAGGGATTGATGGACGAAAACTCCGACTGAATCCCCTTTTATTAAATTCTCTACCGATGACAAAAAAATAATTTTCCCCAATGATGTAGTAAATTCCCATACGAATTATGACTAAATTGACTCGATTATACTAAAAAACAAATATAATAGGTAAATATTATAGAACTATTTCCAATGAAAATTGTAAGCTAATTCGACTTTAAAAAAAAACTTTCTATTCCTGCCATTGATTTGGAAACAAACCAATTCCCAATAAGCAACAGGTTCATTTTATTTTAATTGAGTTTTAAAGACTTTTACTTTTACGATGTTCTATAAGCAGTAAAGGAAATACAAGTTTAATTAAGCCCCAACTGTGCCAAATCCAAAGTCGGAAACCCATAACCAACCTGTGGAAAACTTTTACATGAAAAACAAAAGGCATTAAAGATTTATATACAGAGAGAGAAGTCACTTCTTACATTTCCTTACACTTCAACATTATACCCAGTAGGTACACTTTCTGTGATTTTTTTTTTTAAATAAATTGGAAAGTAACTTCTTAACAAGTGCGGGTGAAAATAAGACGATGCGACGTACGCTGCGCAAGTAAAAAAGGAAGTTACTTGAATTCTACAACTTCCGTTAAAATTAGACTATTATGAAAAAATTAAACAATAATTTAGTGAAATTCTTTTAAAAGCATATAATGTAGGTACATGCTTAATTTAAAACAAATGAATATTACTTTAAGGTAAAAATGGATTGCACGTAATTATTTATTATGTACTTTACTTGTACATAATGAATGTATTTTTTTAATATGTAATACAAATTCTATGTCCCATACTGCTGAATTAAATCATTGAAGTTGAAGATTTAGCATTATTTAACTGCACTTGCTGAATTATTGATAAAAAATAGCTTTTAATGGCCACAAGTCCAATTAAATATTGGTTAGTCTTCTACACTACTTGGCTGATTTATTTCTTTAGTGGTAGACCATGGAACATTTAAGGTTCTTGACTTATTAATAATTTAATTAAAACAGAGTGTCCCATAATGAATAAACCAAACTGAAACTAATGAAACGCCATGCCAGAGGCCTGTGCCACAAAACAACAATCTAACTTTCTTACAAGCAATTTTTTTAAAATGTGAAATTAACAAAAGAAATAAATAAAACTAAATTTCTGTATGACACAAATTTCCACATTAATATTTAACAAGCAGAGTTCTCTATAAAGCCTAGTACGCTGCTGATGCGGAACAAAAAACCCCATACAAAACTGACACAACGAAATCATAAACAAAAAATTTCGTTTTGCCCTCTACGCTGTTCAAGGAGCAAAATCGTTAATTGTAGCAGATTATTTGGAGAAGTCTAAACCCTTTTTTCGCACAGAATTAATTCACCAGACCATTAATTGTGTGCGTAAAAATGACATTTGAGTGTCATTCGTATTTGTATTTATTTTTTCTTTCATTACAGTTTACAGAGAAGAGAATTTTTTCGTTGTGGTTTCCATACACAGAGAAATAATATTTTTCGGAACGATTTGGCGTAACGCCGAAAATTCTTAATTCAAAGTGGAGCGACTTGTTTTCAAAGTGTTTCCATACTTAAAAACGAACTAGATTTTACTACGTTTATATGTTGAATTAAAGTGGAATCATAGGTAAATCAAATTCAAATAACATTTATCTACTTCGAATCAACGTAGATTGAACTTTGCTTGGTTAGGTATTGATTCAAAATGGCTACCCACGCCACGCTTCTTTGTTTAAATTTATGTAAGACAAAGACAAATGTATATTCATGCTCGACGCATTTCATTTTTGTGGTGAATCATTTATTTGTGACGACTTTTGATGCTATGAGTATTTCATAGTAATAAATATAAGAAAACTAATTAGATATTGTTTTTCGATTATATGAAAGTGAATTTTGAGTGCGCGTTTAATTTGTTCACAAATGTAAGGGAGCTACTTCGAAAAACAACAACGCGCTCTCGAAATTCTTTATATTAAGCTTACAAATACAAACAAATTGAGATTTATTTGACTATGCAACACTTTGAAACTACGATGATGACACTTTAAATTCCATAAAAGTGGATCGCAATGTAAAATGTGTAAAAATGAATATGTTTCACTTTGAATCAAGATTGAGCACACTTTAAATGTGGATCTCAATATATAAAAATATAAAAATGATAATGTTTCACTTTTAAACAACGTTTAACGGAATGTAAATGTACAAAATTTGATTTCAATGTATAAATAAACACGTTTTACTTTGAAACTAGGTTGAATCTCTTAAGATTACGTCGCATATTCAAATTAACATTGTTTCAACGTTAAAATGAAAATGCTCCACTTCATTTAAAATACTTTAGATCAAATACGGTCGTATTTAATTTTTGATCTCATTTTTTCCCTCAGTGTAGGCATTTCACTGTCGTATTCGTGTTGGAGACTAAAGCCTAGTACGCTGCTGATGCGAAACGAAATTTTCCTGTGGTCTCCAAAAAGACAACGAAATGCTTACGAAAACCCAGCGGAAAAATATTCATGGAGAGTTTCACAAATTGCAAATAAATAAATCAAAATTTAACGAAAAAATCAAACAAAAGACATGCTGTAATGAAAGTAACAACAAATAAAAACACGAAAAAACTTAAATGTCATTTTTCCGCACATAATTAATGGTCCGGTAAATTAATTCTGTGCGAAAAGAAAGTGAAGAGTTGTCAAAACAATCTGGTATAATCATCAATTTCGCTGGTCAAACAGCGTACTGCAAAACGAAAAGCACGCACAACGAAATTTTTCGTTTATGATTTCGTCAAGTCATTTTTGTATGGGATTTTTCGTTTCACATTAGCAGCGTTCTAGGCTTAAGGAAAAATTTCGTTTCGCATCAGCAGCGTACTAGGCTTAAAAATTGTTAGATATCATCATGGTAAGCAATGACATTAACACTCTTGCAATAAACTTCACAAACAAGCGGGAAATTTTATAAATTCCATGTTCAATACCACAAAACGACAATTGTTCAAAATATTTTTTTTTTTAAATAAAGCACATTTGTCCTTTTTTCCTTATTACAATTATTTCTGTTAAAAAGTTTACAAAAAAAATCCCAGAATTTTCGAAACATTAATTGATTTAAGCGATCGCATCAGTCATTGAAAATAATTACCTCGACTAAATATTTTTTTAAATTGATCTACCAAGGGTTGAGGTTGTGGTACAGAAATAATTAACTTTACTTCTTGCTTCTAACTTGTTTGAAACTTTCATTTTCGTTTTGCGATTCAGACCACTGCTGAACATTGTCGTGTTTAAGTACAGAACGCAAGAATGTATCAAAATTTCAACTTCGAATTTATTATTGTTAATAACTTCAGAGAATATTGTTGATTGTTAAGACTTTCTAGTTAAATAATCATAATTTTTGTTTTGTAGCATAATGTAGACCTCAGGTCATGGGCTCTCAGTATTTTGTAGCTTGACTGTACCGAATAATAACAGATTTTGGTTAATTGTTATTTTTTTTTTAATACATTTTTAAAATCTCCACAATACCATACTAATTTTTTTTATTCAAGTTTCAAAATGTTAAAAGGTTGATAGCTATAGGTACCAATTTAGTTTTTTCTTAACATTTTTAATTAACTATCACTTTTTTCCTATAAATTTAAAAATAATTATCAACTTTGATGAAACATAAGTTTTTTGAAAAATTTTCTTAAAAAAAATCTAACTTTTATTTAAATATTTAACATCTTCTCACAATTTCTTATACACTTCACATCATACTCAAAATTCTATAGCTATAACACTACCTGAATATTATCGGATTTTTAAAATGATGGCTTAAAGTCGCAAGCATCAATTTTACCTCTAAATCCACCCTTATATTTTATTATTAGTTGTTGAAATGAAAATAAGAAAATGGTTATACATTTATAATGAGCTGATTCAAAAACGGGTCAAAAGCAAACATTTAAAGAAAAAAGTAGAATAGACGTTTAAAAACTTTAAATTGTTACTTAACTAATGGAAATTCTAACCAGCAATAAGGAGTAAGTTTTTTAACCAATAAACGATTCTTAAAGAGCAAAATAAGTGTGAAGTTCATTCAATATAAGAACCAGTTTAAAATTTAATTATTTTTTTTTAACAAGAAATAGGTAATTTTTTGCTAATTCATAATTTCTTTTTAATTTAACTTACATGTGTTTTCCTGACTGAAACAAGTAACAAGTTTTTTATTGAGATTAACAAACAAGTTTTGTATATTACACTGATTAAAATTGTACGCTACGCGCACACCGCCTACCGCCACTACCGCGTGCTGTCCAACACTGCAATTCGATTGTAATTTATGGTTTAACACCATGAGTCTAACAGATTTAGTCATATTTTTAAATTGATGTTGTAGAAAAATTGAACAAAAACATTCGCAGAGATTCTAAGATAAAAATATATTTTAAAAAAATAATACGATGCCGACAAGATTATTCAAATTCATTTAATTGGGCATTGGAATAATTTTGAATTTCGACTACGACAAAGTGTTCGCATCATGTGAGTTTTTATTTGAATTAATGTGTGTTGATTTTTGAAAAGACGCACGTAACTTCGCGTCGGTTGTCGCCATAGGTCGGTTTGTTTTTGTCTGGTGTGTCTGTGTGTGCTGATGTAAATCGAGCTTGAGTCTAAGTGAATGGACGGATTTGCTTTAAATTTGGTGGAAAGCATTTTTGTGTTCTTCACGAGTTGTTGCGCCACACAATGCCATGTGTCTTTAAAATAATCGTTTACCTCAAAAAAAGAGCAAACAAAAATTCTTTATTTAAAGGTGTTTTCTCGTGATAACACTTGCAGTTAGGCTGCATAGCTCGCTCCGTCGTATTTACCATTAAAGGTTTTGAATGAATAACAACACTTGTGCTGGCTACCACCGAGTATTACATTTTGGCTGGAATTATCGCAATTTCATGGCTGCTACACCAATCAACTGGATTCGAACCTAGACCAAGCTACCTCAGAGGCCGTTGCACTACGCATTGCACCACCGAGGTCACTTGATCGTGCCCATCCAAACGAATTGTTGCGGTGATAACGGAGAGGAGAAAAAAAAGAAAGAGTTTAACACCCGAAAGTATGCTAAGAAACACTATTGTCTTTTCGTGGTCAAAAAGTTATATTGTTTAACGGTGCAGTGCATTAACGCCCACGGAATTATCCCCCGCGGGTGTTAATTCGATTTTAAAAAGGAATTAACACCCGCGGGGGTTAATTCCTTTTTAAAATGGAATTAACACCCGCGGGCGATAATTCCTTTTTCTGACGGGTTCCAATTGAAAATGGAAATAAACCCCATCTGGCAGACTATGGTATCAGTCGGTCTGCATTCAAAGTTTTTGTACTAAATAGTACTTTGGGCGGCACGCTTCGGGGGTTCTAGGGTTTTAACTCCCTTTTCGGGTCCACCCCGCGGGGGTTAGTTCCTTTTTGTTTGGGAATTAACACCCGCGGGGGATAATTCCGTGGGCGTTGATGCACTGCACCTTGGTTTACTATCTATTTTATTAAAATGAATAGCTACCTTCTGAAATTTTTGTTTTGTTTTGATAATATTTTTGTTTTGTCAAAAAATCTTTGCAAAATGAGCTAAACAATAATGTAAGAACTTTATGTTATTTAATATGTACATAGTACATATATGCATATTCACTACGCAGCAAGATACTTTGATTTCAAACACCACATAATTTCATGCTTCGGGATCGGAACATAATCCTTCATGAAATTGAAATAATTTCCATAGTCATATTTCAATTTTGTGGTTAAAAAAAAACTTATGCATGACATGAAGATTAGTTTATCTGAGATTAAGCGTAAAATATGTAATTTATTTTGGATTACTAGAGGTGCAAACTACGAACCTACCCATTTAGCAAAAAGCCAACAAAATTAATTAAAAAATGGATTCATATAACAGAAATAAAGAGTTGTGTGCTTTGAAACCCAATTCATTATTGCATTTTTAATTTCAATTTCCATATAAGCACCTACTAGGGTTTTTGAAAACCATTTGGATTGGTGAATAGGAATGGGTTTGGTACGACTCATAATATCCAGGATAATAAGTTGCTGTCTGATTGAATAGTGCGATCCTAAGGACAAATTAGAATATTAATAAAGAAAGCGCTTTTTGACATGAATTATAATATACAATTTAATAAAGGGTAATTCGTTTAATGTGTGACAAAAAGCTATAGAGCGTGTAGGTTGGGTCGATGCAATACAAAAATCATATGGGATCTTTTGCAAACAAACTTGGTATTGATTAAGAATTTTGAGGTCCGAGATGATTTTAGTGTCAAATGTTTGTCTCCAGTTTTTTAATCTCTAATCTGAGAAATGAGAAATGAGCTTTGAATTTTGTTCTGTAAACTTTGTATAACTAAGACGGCTAAGTTCTCAGTTAAATAGGTATGTATGTGTATATCATTTGCACCCAACATTGTTTCTTTAAATAAAATTGAAAAAAGGTTGTAATTAAATAGTGCGTTGTGTCAAAATGTCCATCATATTTTGGTTGAGACACGATTAAAAAGTGTCCTTAACAAATTTATGGAAATAAAAAATACTCATTTAAGAAAAACTTGCTTATAAGAAATGCAGTCCAAAACACCGTGTCTTTTTCTTTAAATTCCCTTTGAAATTTTGATTGTATGAAAGAAAATTGCATATAAGAAAAACGCGGATATAAAAAATCATTTCTTTGCACAAATATTAATTTCAAGAACAAAAAAGTACGCATATAAGAAATTTACTTCATAATTTTTTAATTCACCTTTGTCAAAAATAGTTTGTGCCCATAAATATGTTTCCATGGTTAATGACATCTTTTAATTTTTTCATACATATATAGAATTGCAGAAACAGCTTAAAAACTCTAGAATACTCAGTAAATATCTTACTTGGTTTTGTGTGTCTTTTATTAATAAGAAATTTCCTTTCCGTGTTTCTCATATAACAAATAGTCTATCTTATATCCGTTGTTTGCATAATAAGAAAAACTCGGATATAAGAAAGAAATTTCTTGGATTATCAGATTATCTTATATTCATGTTGTACTGTATAAATAATGTACCGTTCAAATATTTTGACGATTGCAAAACTTAACATTAAATGTTAAAGTGCCATTGCATCATAAAGTACCATACCATTTACGCAAGTAAAAAATAAAACTTAACTATAATTGCGTATGATAAAGATTTAAAGGAATCCTTACCTTCAGAAAAACATCGGTTACAAAATGTTTAGCTAAACTACAGCCAAGTCAATTTCAAGTTTCATTTGGTTTTATCCATTATGTGCTTCATATGTATATATTTATGTATATGGATACGAGAAAATTATGTCTTGCAGTCCTTTCTAGTTTTAATTGCACACAAAAAAAAAACAAAGCATAATGAAGGTTTGCCGGTTGCCCTTCTTCAAAATGTGAAGCACATACTAAAAGGGACATAAACCGAAACATAAATAATTTTAATCCTGCATACTTAAGGTTCTTTGTTCCACTCACTATACTATAGATACCTCACGTACCAGGAAATGTTCTTACTTAAAAATAACATACATTTCTTCCTTATATTATTATACTCGAATTACGTGAAATGAGCAGAATATAATTTTCTACATCAAAGCGAAGATAAACATTTCAGGATGTTTTTTTATGTTCTATTGAATTTTAATTAAATACAAGGAACAAGAAACAAAACAAGGACATTTTTTGTTGTTCTTGAATAAATCTCCACCCTCAGGGGGATGAATCACAAATTCATAAGCCAAGTTCATGAAGGTTTTTTTCTTTTCTTCAAAAGAAAGAAATTAGGATTATCACAAAGCAAAACTTAAAATTTAAAAAATAAGGAAGGAGTTCGTTAAAGGCCACTTTTCAAGCTAGAACACGGAACCGTTGTTTTTTTTTCCATTCTGACGAGTCGATACAAAACTGTGTAGCAAAGTTTCTACGTAGTCCAGATCAAATCATCATAATTGGAATTTCGAAGAAGAGATTTTTGGAGAAACAGTGGAGTTATAAAAACATTGTGTGATTTCTTATATGAAAAATCTTAATTTTTAATTTTTTTTCTTGGACATTATGGTACCTACAATGTCGTATTCGGATGGCAAATAAATAGCATTTTCAAATAATAATGTGGGGCTGGGGATTGTGGAAGGATTCAAAAAAGTCACTAAACACTTATGATTCAGACAAATTATATACATACACACAATTCTCCACTTCCGATATTGTACCTGCATATAAATAATTATGTCGTTAATTGCAAGCTTTAGTTTCTTAAAAAATATTGATTCCGAGATTTGTATGTCCGTTTGGCCTTAACGCCTAGATGGAACCTATTATTTTTGCGTAGTATGACAACAGTTTTTTTTATTTTTGTTTATGACAAAGTTATGATTGAATGAAAATCCTTCATTTGGATGGACACGATCAGGTGCCCTTGGTGGTGGAATGCGTAGCACAACGGCTTCTGAGTTAGCTTGGTCTAGGTTCAACTCCAGTTAATGGCAAAATATTATTTATAAATTATAATTTGAACTATAGACTTAGCACCACTAAAAGGAATCTAATGATTGGTGCGGCGGCCATGAAATAGCTAAAATTCCTGCCTAAGGCGCCAGTTATACCGATAATTAAAAACCATCAGTAAAAGTTGAAACAGGTGAAAACTGGAATTTTTTACTTACGGGCGGTTATAGCAATCAGTAAAATTATATCAGTAAATTAATGTCAAACCCACAGCCGCAATCTTTTATTTATTTTTAATGATGCAAAATGCTTCAGTAATTTTTTTACTGATGAGTGGAACAGTAAAAAAATGGAACATAGAAAACTGAAACGAAATGTTCCATTTTTTGGGTTTTGACAATCAGCTGTTCAGTAAAACGAATTTCCATCAGTAAAATAAATAAATGCTTTTTTTACAAAAATTATTCATTCTTGGGATTATTTTTTGGCAGAAAAAAATATTTTTATTGATTTGCCATCGATTCGTACCATTTTAATGTTTCAATTCTTTTTTTAACACAGCAAATTATCCAAAAGAAAATTTTTACTGATGGTTTTTAATTATCGCTATAACTGGCGCCTAATGTAATACTTGGTGGTAGCCAACTCAAGTGGTTGTTATTCATTCAAAACCTTCAATGTTAATATGACGGAGCGAAAGCTATACAGCCTAACTGCAAGTAAAGGGTGGTTAAATTTTAAGGGTCGATGTTGAATGTGAACCACACCTAAACGTCAAGTTTTTTTCTGCATTTCGTTTGACATTTCTCAATTTCAGACTAACTCAATTTGAAGTTTCCATGGAAAGCTACACAATCGAGCAACGCGTTAAAGTTATTCAGCCTAATTATGAAGATGGGAATTCAAATCAAATTGCATATCGTGCACTTCGTGATTTTTTTGGCCAATTTAATCGTCCAAATGTGCGTACAATCGGAAAAATCGTGTAAAAATTTGAGCAAACCCGGTCTGTTGGAGATATGAAAACACCAGTGCATGCTCGTACAGCTCGTACTGCAGAAAATAGTGCTGATGTTCGCTATAGTGTGGCTGAAGAGCCGTTCACCTCAACTCGTCGTCGTGCCCAACAATTGTTCTTCTCACGCTCGTCGTTGATGAACATTATGCATAAAGACTTGCATTTACACGCTAACAAGGTGCAATTGACTCAAGAACTAAGGCCTCTTGATCATTTCAAGCGTCGTCAATGGTCAGAATGGTGGCAAGAAATGGCAACAACGATCAATTTTCGAAGAAAATCATCTTCAATGATGAGGCACATTTTCACCTCAGTGGATTCGTCAATAAGCAGAATTGCCGCTATTGGGCGATTGATAATCCAAGAGTGATTGTCGAAAAACCAATGCACCCACAAAGAGTGACTGTTTGGTGTGGTTTATGGGCTGGCGGCATCATCGGGTCGTGCTTTTTCCAAAATGAGGCCGGTCAGGCAGTTACTGTGAATGGTTTTCGCTATCGTTAGATGATAACAAATTTTGTATGGCCCGAATTGGAAGATATGAATGTGGACGATATGTGGTTTCAACAAGACAGTGCCACTTGCCACACAGCTAACGAAACAATGGCTGTTATCTCACGTGGTGGCGATGTCAATTGGCCGCCAAGATCATGTGATTTGACACAGTTGGACTTCTTTCTTTGGGGTTATTTGAATGAAAAGGTGTACGTCGATAAGCCAGCAACAATTCAAGAGCTAAAGGATGAGGTAATTCGGCACATTAACGGCATATAACCTCAATTATGCCTCAGCGTCATCGAAAGTTTGGACCATCGGATGGAGGTGAGTCGCCGAGGTCGCGGCGGCCATTTGGCCGATATTTTGTTCCATACAAAATTGAACAATACCAAAATTATCATAATAAAAAGAAATGACAGTAATTTCCTAAATAATTTGTGTTTTATTCAAAATCAACATCCGCCCTTAAAATTTAACCACCATTTTTTGTCACGAGAAAACACCTTTGAATGTAATTAGTTTTTACAGACAGACAGTCCTCGCCCGTACAGCCTAAACGGCTAGAGGGATTTTCTTTAAACTTGGTATATAGTATAGTGTTTTTTGGCCAATATGCCCAGACGTTTTTTTGAAATTTTTTTTAGGACCAAAAATAACGGTAGGTACCTGCCGTATAATTTTTTTTTTTGCCAAAAAGGAAAATAATATTTTTCTAAAAAACGGGTCCGAGGTTTTGTTGAAAAATGTTCAAATAAATTAAGTAAGGAAATGCTACTTTTTAATAATTTGTGTATTTTCATAAATTGAATATTTTGGGTACCTCCAGTACAACAGTTAAGTTGAAATTTTTAATTTTTTTTATGGTAAAACTTTTAAAAATTATAAACATTATTGTCAACCTACATTAAAAAAATTTGTTTTTTTTGAAAATTAAAAAAAAAAATCAAAAATTTTGATAAAACAAATTTTATCAATAACCGTTAATAACGGTACCTGTCATAGAATCGATTTCAACCAAAATTTGTATACAAGAGATCCTTCACAATTCAAACAATTTTGCATATACAAATTTTCAAAAAAATAATTTTTGGATTTTTGAAAAAAATATTGAAATTTATTTTTTGAAAATTTAGTATCTTGAAAACGGGCAAATGATTTTTTTTTGTTCTGTGTAAAATTGTATTTTATTAAATACTAAATGTTGGCATAATAGATTTTATTTTTGAAAATTTCCGAAAAATTTTCATACCTATATTGTATACAAAATTAGTTTTTAAGAAAACCGCTCCAACGATTTTTGATTTTTTTTATAAATTCATATCTATCAAACAAGTCAGATGGCATACTTGATTTTGAGCTCTTGCTTTCAAAGCCAATAAAATAATAAATTTATAGTAATAATTTATTTAATTTTACCTGCTAAGAAATTTTTGTAAGGCTCTAAGTTTTGGGAAGAATTATTTTCAATATTTAAGATTTTTCATTATTGGAAAAAGCTTCCGAAAATAATTTATAAAATTTTATATCAAAATTTTCAAAAAAATTTTTAGTTTTTAAAAACACGCTTGTTCAATCTTTCGAAATATTTTTTTTTTCTTAAATGCACAAAACCAAATATCTAAATTATTATTTTTAACCTGTTTTTTTTTTTTATTTGACAATTTCTCGTTGACAAGATTAAAACATTACATACTGTCAATGTCTACATTCTATAGGCTATACTCTGTTCCACAAAAATTGTCAGTACAGGGCTAATGGGCGAGTTTAGGCAGAAGGGTCAATTTTCGAAGAAAGTCATCTCAAAATAAAAAAAAATATAAAAGAAAAAAAAAAAAACGAAAATGGCAATACTAATATGCGATATCGTTCTTAAAGCCAGAAACACACTTTTTTATTTAGTTTTGAAATCATGTTAGTTTAGTAGTTAGTTTTTGAAAATTAAGTGTTCAAACTCAAAAAAAAAGAAAAAAAAATAAACTGATTTTTCTGAAAATTATACTTTTTCAAGTAAAGATATTAATACTCAATGCTTTTATTAATACTAAGTCAAGCCTAGAACCAGTGCTAGGACTTGTTCTTCTCAAAATATTTTAAAATAAAGAAATAAACTTTCTCATTAAAAGAAGAAAATTTATCTAAATGATAATTTTAGATTAGTTTTGTCTTGATTTTACGAAGAAGTTTCAGTATTTTGAAAATTAAAAATCCCTTAACTGTCTGGTTTTCACTTTTTTTCTTAAAAATAAGAACATATAGTTAAAAAAAAATCCAAGATAATACTTAATTGCATGTTTATTTAAAAAAAAAACATCAGTTTGATCAATTTTCTTTTGTTTTCGAAATTTTGAGTTTGAAAACTAATAAATTGTTCAAACTTAAATAAATGGTATTGAATAATCAAACAGCTATGTTCTTAGTGTTGCCGTTATATATAGGTACATATATAATATTTATTTCATATTTTAAGTCAATTTTTTTAGAACGTAATTGTTCCTCCCGGAGAAAATCGACCTCCCTCCCATAGAATTTTTTTTTCTTGTCTCCCACTATGCAAGGATTTCAACGCCACATTCTTTAGCTTTTTGCCACATTTAATGCGAATCACCCTGTATAAATATATGTGACTTTTCGAATGCAAATATTGTCTATGGCTAGGCTTTTCTTCTTGGTCTTGGCTTAACATAAGCTCTGGAACTTTCTTATATAAATGATAGTGCCTAAGGTCTTCTAAATATATGAGCATAACACTCTTCTATCTCTAATAAAAGCTGAATTAATTTGAATTTAAACCCCAACTATTTTATTAGTTTACATAAATTCTCGTATAACTAATCTCATCACTAACAAATTTATTTATCCTCTGGGCAATAATTTCCTATAATAATTTTCTCGAAAATTGCTTTTTGAAATTAAAAATGTTTTGCAAATTGCAATACACAATATTTGAGAATTTTAGAGGAATTATTATCTTCTTGCTGCATTCCGTATCCGTATATCCATCAAAGAACTTAGCATTTTTGACTCCTGTCCGTGGAATATATATATATTTTCGAGTATATGAAACGATGGCGACGATGTTCACTATTATTAAATTATAAATATCCATGGTGTGCTAGGTATATGTACGAGAAGTATGTTTTGGAGGTTCCGGTAAACCATGATGAAGCTACGGAAATAAAGTGCTTAAACTTACCGCCATGCACATAAACAAGGTACACTGTTTGGATGTGTTGGTTTTTGTATTATAGGAAGCGATGACTTTCGCGATAGTGGATGAAATTAGGTTTATTTTTATTTTCATCTTTGTGGCGTTGAAATCCTTGCATAGTGCGTTAAATGTATTTAAGTTTACCTAAATAGAATAATAAAATTCACAGTATCTTCTTGCTGTGATTTTTATAAGAGTCGGTAAACATCGATCAAAATTTGTGTCTCCAGTAGAGTATAATAGACTGACTGAAGAGTCCACTGTTATACCTGGGCGAAACACAATTATTATTTCTGGACTTGAGGTCACTTGTACTTTTTAATTGGATTATATTCATTCACTCCACTTAAAACAGAAGTAATTTCAATATTTTAATGTTTAAATTTCTTCATTTTCTTATTATTTTAGTTTACCTATACCTATGTATGTCCTTCATGTGTTGGTGCCTTTTGTTGAAACAAAAATTATCAAAACTTGTTTTTGGTAAAATTAAGCACGGACAAAATTATATTAGTACTTCATTGGCAAATTAATGGGGTTTCAAAAACTTTCGAAATAAACTGTGCAACATACCAAATATTAGTTATAGCTATCATTGGAAACGATCATTGAAAATATTAATTGTCAATTTTGAAAGATTTAGAAGTTAAAACAAATGATTATTGTGATGCCAAAGTCAAACTTATTGACTTAATAATTATTTTTAGGTAAAACGAAATTGAAATAATTAAAAGTTACGTTATGGGGAAGATATGGCTCAAAATGAATTTTTTTTGGAGGAGAAATAATTTTGAAGTCGTAAGCTACCTTTCTGCATTAAAATATTCAATGAATAAACTTTCGAAGCATCTCAAAATAACAATTAACTTTTTCAATGATGGTTTTCAATGATTGCTATAACTGGCACCTAACCCAGTTTTTTCTGGGTGGAAACAGAAATCAGATATAAAATAAATAAAAAAAATAAATAAAATAATAAATAAAAACAAAAGCTGATTTTTGTATGCGTGTCCTTAAATTTTATTAAATATGTACTTAGCTCTGCGAAAACCAATACAAATATACATTTTTTAACATCTCATTCACAGCACATCTGTTACATACATACAATACATACCCTGCTTAAAAAATCGATAGGGAAAGAAAACTTTTGATTTCTTTTTTAAATAAAAAAAAAATCAAGGAATGCAGCAGATTTATACAAAATATAACATCAGTTGTTCAGTTTTTTTTGTAAGATAAAATTAAAACGCGAGTTGTAAAGGAAAAAGATTTGAATTCGCTTCATAAATTACTTTCAATATAAATGAAAATTTTGTCTGCTCTGTTGTTGTTTGGAATATTTTATTGAATACCTACCTACTGACTTGATATTTAAAAATTCGATTTTTTAGCGAGCAATGAGATTGCATAGGTACAGGAAAGAGATGAGGTTTTTAATGAAAGAATCTTTTGAAATTCAACAACAAAGTAAATCTATAGTATACATTTTGAAGGTGAAGAATTCAATTTAAATGTATAGATCTTTAAGTGAAGCTTTCAGAGTAAAAAAAAAAAAAAAATCTGGTGGCACAACGGCTCATGAAGAACCAGGGCCTAGTGACTTACAACTCGCAACCATTCCTGTGTGCGCCTTTCGACAGGAATGGAAGGGACCTACAATTTTATGCCGAATCCGAACGGCTAGACGAGAAGCTCTTGGAGGATTTGTCAATTGCTCGCAAGAGGCAGTGGCCCTGAAAAAAAACTTTTTAGTGATACTCTTGGAGGATTTGTCAATTCCTCGCAAGAGGCAGTAGCCCTGAAAAAAAACTTTTTTTTTAGAAGCTTTCAGAGGGTTAGCACATAAAAACCTTACAATATGTCAGTATCTATATTGTCAGTTTATATATTATGGACTAAAGGCCGTTAAAAGCTATATTGAATCAATAATTCAACAAGTCCAATGAAATAATGCTAAGTCTTCTACTTGGCTGATGTATTTCAGTAGTATATAGAATTTAAAAAACACTCATATGTAAACAATGCCAGGCCACGGGTAACAAAATTTCCAACAATTCTTGATTAGAAATTCTAATTGGGTTGGATATAGTTCACAATTGATTTTCGCTGTAAAATTGATGTAAGCTGGACTGAACTTAATAAAAATTGCGTTTTGACAAGGCCCTCACTGTCAACTGAAGAGTCCAAGTGAGAACGCCGGGACGAAACGCCAATTTTTATGGACTAAAGGCCGTTAAAAGCTATATTGAATCAATAATTCAACAAGTCCAATGAAATAATGCTAAGTCTTCTACTTGGCTGATGTATTTCAGTAGTATATAGAATTTAAAAAACACTCATATGTAAACAATGCCAGGCCACGGGTAACAAAATTTCCAACAATTCTTGATTAGAAATTCTAATTGGGTTGGATATAGTTCACAATTGATTTTCGCTGTAAAATTGATGTTAGCTGGACTGAACTTAATAAAAATTGCGTCTTGACAAGGCCCTCACTGTCAACTGAAGAGTCCAAGTGAGAACGCCTGGACGAAACGCCAATTTGTATGGCCTAAACGCCGTTAAAAGCTGTATTGAATATGTCAGTATCTCTAAAGAAGCACTATATTGTGTGTACGTTTAGTACAGAGGGATTACACAAAATCAATTAAATTATTTTTCTCGTCAAATTATTTTCGGATTTGCAAACACATTAGTCCTGTGCATTTATAATCTGACCCAGCACTCTTTGTAGCACACACAATTTTGTTTTCTTCAAGGCTAAGTTGATTGAAGATCATTATTCATTACTAGTATAAGGCAAATGCATGTTTTTTCTCACAACATTTAGAAGCCTAAGACCAAATTATCTACGAATCATGCGATTTCCTTTAAAATGGCATTCAATCGTTACTGCATATTTTGCATATTTTATGCAAAGTGCATATTTTTATTATAAATGCGTATTTGCATGATAAATGCATATTTTGAGTGCACAACCTAGGTCGAGGAGTTGGTTTTATAGTCTATAAATTCAAGATGCGGAACGTGGATAGAAGCAATTGCGTAATATGCAAAACATTTTAAAGAGATCCAATTCGATGGTGGTGATGAAATTGTATGCTCAAACTATAATTTTGTATGTGGAACCATCAGGAATCTTGAGGGTAGGAGCATAGTGAAAAATCAAATTGATTTAGTTGATGGAAATTTTGCAAAAATTAATTCTATTGGTGCAATTATGTTTTTGAGAAAAACCAAGGCTATTCTACAATGAAAATTTAAATAATGTACATATTAAGTCTGAGATACAATAACGAAAGTTGTTTTAATAATCTTAAAATAGATGAAATTTGTTGTCCAAAAACCCCTCTATTTACGTGAGATTGAATTCAATTCTTTATTAATAAAAACTAATTAAAAATATTTTTTTTTTTATTTTTTTCTCCTGGAAAAATAAGGTAAACTAATATTTTTTAAGTTCATATTTTCTGTTTTTACTGCATATTTTCTATTTTAAGGGCATATTTTAAGCCCTATTCATTACCCTATGATTTGACGCACTCGCGAAATTTAATATTCGGCCGACATATTGGATTTTATTCATTTTAGTTGTCATATTGACCATTGTGATTTTCAATATGAAAACCCAGATATATTGACAGAACAAGGGAAAACGGTAAATCTTAAGACAAACAAATTCCGTTCGAAAAGTTTTCATATTAACAACGCTAATTGGCAATATGATGATCACCTCTTTGCAGTTGACGTATTAACAATCACGATCGTCAATATGAAAATCAAGACAAAAGTTTTAGCACAAATAAAATGGTAAATCAAAATGTTCTCCAGATTTTATTCTTAATTTCGAGTAAAGCGCGTCATTCGGCTTGTGAGAGTTCCAGGAATTGGTTGCAATTTCTTTTTTTTTGGTTTCAGTGTTGTTAAACGGTTGATTTAAGCGTGTCGGGATAAGATAGTGTCTTTCTGCTTTATTTAATTTTTGTTTTTTTTTTTTTTTGATTTTATAATCTATTTCAGATGTTTTTCCAGCTTATTTTAATAAAATTTACTTTCACCTACAGTTGACGCCACCTATAGCGACATTTTCGTCGCTTTTAACGACCACTATTCCTTCATTTGATTGGTTTGCATACAATTGGTATTAGTCTGTTATCGGTTATAACGCCGCCGCCGTGAAATCGTCGTCTATAAAAACTAGTTGCATATAACGACCCATTTCAGTCAAAAAATACTTCAGATAAGATTCGCCGCCACCGCTTACAAACACGGAATGACGAGAAATTCAAACAAAAAGTAGGTAACTTAACTGAGAATTCAAAACTGAACGTGTTCGAATATTAACAAAATTCCTTTCTTCGCGAATGAACTTAACTAGGTTCATTGATATTCTGTTCCTTAAATTTAAAAGCACCATACCTACACTCCAATTCACTCGTTTAAATACAGGTTTTTTGTCAATAAACTTTTAACGATTTCTCTATAACCTTTTATAATTATGACAAATCTTATTATAGAATTAATTATTTTGTGTGTCATTCGTTTAAATACACCTTGAAAAACAACCAAGTACCTCAGAAAATCGTTAAAATAGTATCAAATTATCAACAGTTTAAGATATTTTTTCATGAATTTAAAAATTTTTCCAAAAGGAAGTGTTCTAACCTAAGAGAAAAATGCTCAAATTCGAGACTATCAGGACAATGGTCATAGCAGTCGATGTGAAGGTCACAACATTGGACTTAGTATGCATCTACCTTCGATATAGGGAAAACGATGAAAAAACAACAAACCGCTAGCGATCATGGCTACAATACCTCAAGAAAGACAACGCATACTCCGAAAAGCCTCAAATTCAACATTATCAGTCAGCAAAATCAATGGTAAAACCACCAAAAATGCTTTGTATCAGATTATCCGGGAAGCCACACATTTCAACCATCTGAAAATTTAAAAAGATCCATCGAAATCAGGCCGGAACAGATCTGTTTCGTGAGCTTTTAAAGTTGAGTTACACTGGGTATTAATAGCATACTGTGCTTCATACCATTAAATGGCCTCCCTCCTTGTGTCTACTACCCAAGCCTATTTTTTCTTTTCTCATGTCATGTTAATAGAAGATATACCCGCTGGGACCATCCAAATCGAACTTATTTTTTTTAGTAAGAACCACCTGATGCCATTATCTTTCACACCGTATTTTGTATTAGGGCGCAGTTTAACTAAACTTTAAAAGCTCACGAAACAGATCTGTTCCAGCCTGATTTCGGTGGATCTTTTTAAGTTTTCAAATGGTTGAAATGTGTGGCTTTCCGGACTATCTGAAAAAAAGCATTATTATTATTATTATTATTAATATTCCATATTTTCAAAAATAAACGTAAATAAATATTTAAAAAGAATGTATGGACATGGCATGTTGCGTCTGCCAGATAAACCCATTTAATTTTAATTATTAATACAAAATTGATAGAATTTTAATTTAAACTATTGTACAGTTTTAATCAACAAAAATATATATATAATACATTTTAGTTTTTAATTTAAAATAATAAATAATTTAAAAAATTTATAAAAAAAGGAAGAAAACAAGTTTTTTTTTTTTTTTTTTGTTTTTTTATCTTAAGTCAAAGGTTGAACTGAAAAAGTAAAAGGTTGAACTGAAAAAACTACCGACACTTCAACATTTCAAAAATTATTGCGATAGGTTAGAGCATGATCACAATACTTGTTGAAATGTAGAGCGTTGTCCACCCCATTGATCCGTTTAAAATTTGTATCAATTGTAATCTAGAAAGGACACTTTGTTGGAAGTAAAGTCTTCTAATCTCTTGCAAATTGGGCTATAAAATGGTAAACATCATCTCGTTCATATCTGTAATAAAAATTACACAATAACGACAAATCTGTACGATGAGGAACATAATTTAAATTAAGAATTTCTACTCTTGCTCTAAAAATAGTGCTAATAACTTTCACAGGGAGATTGATTTTGAAGTAGTTAGCAGATTGAAGGCGATGATTTAAATCACTCTATATAACTCTTGTTGACGATGCCGACACACGATTTAGATGTTGAATACAGATTTGTTCGTCTACTTTTGATATGATATTCGCAAATACCTCCTGCCAGTTATCTAAATTTGAGTCTGTAAGGTTGAAACGGAGACCATGAGACTGAGCAAGAGCACTCCATTCTTTGAATGGTGACGATTGTGTGCGCAAAAGGTTTGCCACAATTGACTTGTTAAGACTCACCCCAGGTTTTTTCATAATTTGTATTAAAAAATCCGAACAGGCTTTTAAGTTTTTTATATAAATGGGAGTAATAACTGCCTCAACGTGGATAGCATATGTTGGTGTCGAATTCGGCAACTGGAAGAGACTTTTGAAAAAAAAATCTTTGAATAAGTTCAAAATCTTCAAAATATTTATAATCGAATGCTTGGACACCATAACACATACAGGAATTTATGGTGGTTTCAAAAACAAGGTATTTTGAACCCAGGTCTATATTTTGGTTTGCGAAAAAATTTGGCCACATATCGCTTAGTCCAATTTTGGCTTCCTTACCCTTTTCCTTTATACATGCTTTGCAAAGCTAACATTAGAGGTCATCAGTACTCCCAGATATTTGAATTCCTGAACCACCTCTATGCGTTCGTCGTCCAAAAACCAGCTTTCTTCTCTCAACCTCTTTCATTTCCGAGCTTCAAACACCATTATTTTTGTTTTGAGTGCGTTTATCTTTAGGTCCCAGTTTTTGCAATACCTCTGAAGCTTGTTAATTTGAAGCTGAAGAGAAAAAGGGTTATCTGCCATCAGGACAAGATCGTCCGCGTAGAGTAGAACTTTGACACTCATATCAGAAGTACTGACTCCCCCAAGCAAGCTGTCAGAAATATCATCAATAAAAACAGCAAAAAAGATTGGACTCAGGATACATCCCTGAGGAACACCTGCTGTCGTTTCAAACCAGCTCGACAACTCCGACCCATCCCAAACTGAAGCAGTAGTTCCACATAAAAATTTTTCATATAATACCAAAAACTTTCTAGATAAACCAATGGAAGCCATTTTGTATATCAAAGCTTGGCAAAAAAAGCATTATTGGTGGCTTTAACTACGGTTTTACGATTGATTTTGCTAACTGATAATGTTGAATTTGAGACTTTTTGGAGTATGCGTTGTCTTTCTTGAGTTGATGTAGCCATTTTCGCTAGAGGTTTGTTGTTTTTTCATCGTTTTCCCTATATCGAAGGTAGCTGCATACTCAGTCCAATGTTGTGACCTTCACATCGACTGCTATGACCATTGTCCTGATAGTCTCGAATTTGAGCATTTTTTTCTTCGGTTAGAACACTTCCTTTTGGAAAAATTTTTAAATTCATGACAAAAATGACTTTAAATGTTGATTATTTGATTTTTTGCATAATATTTTTAACGATTTTCTGAGGTACTTGGTTGTTTTTCAAGGTGTATTCAAACGAATGACACACAAAATAAGGTAGATTTTGTTACTAAAATTGTTCAAAGAGCCATAAGACTGACAATTTTTTAGGAGGATTCAAAATTCTTCCTGAATCTTAATCCCCATATTACACTTAATAAATTCTATAATAAGATTTGTCATAATTATAAAAGGTTATAGAGAAATCGTTAAAAGTTTATTGACAAAAAACCTGTATTTAAACGAGTGAATTGGAGTGACTTCTGTTTTCTTCTTATCAATCATTTTCTCGCTAAGTCGGATATAACTACCGTCGGCTATTGCGACCACATTTGGCTGGTACCTTGGCGATCGCTATAAGTGTCGTCAACTGTTTTTTCTTTTTTTACAGCTTCCTTTTTTAATATTTTTTTTTCTAAATGTTTGATATTATTTTCCTATTTGTCTATGTTTTTATTTTCAGAATTCTTATCACTAACATGTATTCTCCTTTATTTGTTCCTGTTATTGCGTAATTTGTTTGAGAAAACTAAGCGGATATCAAAAATAAACGTAAAAACACGGTGGTCTAATTAACAACCGCGATCATCGTATATATTGACAACATTGATGAAAATTGTTTGTTCCTGATCACGACCTTATTGTTTTTAGTTGCGTTATAAAAAAATACGTTTTATATTTACTTGGATTTGAACTGGGCCATTGCCCTTCTAAGTACGAAGCAAGCATTATTCAACTACTGAACTAATTCGCAGTGTAAAATTTTGCATAAATTATAGACTGGCTACCATTATAATTGGTACGTATGAAACATACCTAAAACACAGAAAGTGCCCAGCTTTATATAAATCGATCCGTCCGTGCAGACTGTAAGCCTGGGTGTTACAAATTCACACGGACTGCGGGATCCACTTCGAATTCTTCATAATAATCGGAATTGCATATTTGATCAAAATCTCGACATTGAATTATTTCAAGAATGTGAAACTCGCAATAAGGTATCAAAGCATTGCAAGTCAAAAAAAGCTTCCGAGCTTAAACTACTTAAACTTAAAAAAAGGTGTACCTATATTTAAAAGGATATATTTTCGGCAATTATTATCAAAAATAAAAAGTTTGATTTATAACATTAAAGCCTTGAAAGTCTTCTTTGGTTTATTCTGATATTTTTTGCGAAAATCTTTGCCAAAAAAATTTATGAACAATTTAGTAAAAAAAAAAATCAGTGAATTTTCCATTTTTTCAGTTTTTGTTAAATTTTCCTGATTTATTTTTTTTAATACAAATTTGTAAGCCATCAATTTTGAAATAAAATATAATTTCCTACAAAAAGTGTCTTCAATTAAATTGTGAAAAACGGCTTTGTTTTCTAGTTATACCAAAAATATTGAATAACTATCAGTGTAACCGTTCCCTCAGAAATGCATGGGTGAATTTAAGCGAATTTTTTGTTTAAATCAAGCTTAAGTTCAAAACAAACATATTTAATAATAAAACCCAGGACCGCAGTTGTTAGTAAGGTTTATCGTTTATTCAATAGGTAGCCTAATAACAAGTGAACAATTTTACATAGACAAACTACATTTGCGAGCTAAAAATGGAATCACTCCATTTCGCCTTCTAAAAACAACTACAGCCGGGATGGAAATTAATTGTTAATGGGCTTGTTTTAAAGCTTGAACTTAAACTTTAAATTAAGGGTATAATCGTAAAAATCCATTAGATAGTTTTCACGATACCACGCCTGTAGAAGTTAATCAAGTTGTCACACTACTTCAACAAAGAATAAACCCATGTGCTGTGGCTTGTCAGCTCCATCTAAGCCAATCGTGTATAACAAAGATATACAGAAAGTTCAGGGAAACTTGTAAGTTTGTGTTAAGGCCAGGGTCTGTGTGGTACCGGTGTTATGACTGATTCATCTGGATGACGTCTTTGTGAAATCGTACTTTGACTGAAGTCGACGTCTAAAAATAACAGAGATATAGGCACGATAAACAGTTGATAGTTAATGGACAGTTAGGAGACTACTTAAGGAAGCAGACCTTATCCCAAAATTGTCTGTCAAATAAACTGCAACTCACCGACAAACTCGAGTTCGATTTTGAGTATGCACTACGATCGGAAAGTTGAGGGTTGAGCAATGTTCGCGATTTACCTTCTCCGATGAGTGCAGAATTTGTCTACATGGAAGCCGGTTCATCTGTTTACTCTGCCTCTATTCTATAGCTGCCATCCAGACACATCCTGCACTCATCCAAGAACGTAAATCGCCTACATTGCTCAACTTCTCAACCGTAGTGTAAAGTTAATATCGTACTCGAGTTTGTTGTTGAGTTGCAGTTAATGTTAGTGGTCGTGGTAGGAAATTTTGGGTTAAGGTCTGCTTCCTTAAGTAGGTATCTCCTGTCAATAAGCTCTCAACTGTTTATCGAACCTATCTCTGCTATTGTTCGACATCGACCTTGTCAAAGTACGGTTTAACAGAGACGTCATCGAGATGAATCATTCATAGCACCGGTGGTACATAGACCCTGGACTTAACACTAACATACAAGTTTCCCTGCAATTATAGCGGGAAGACTATCCAACGGAGCTTTAAAACAAGCTCAGTAACAATAAATTGTTGGTATTGTATTCATCGCGATTGTTGTTGTTAGAAGGCGAAACGAGTGATTCCATTTTTTTGCTCGCAAGTGTACATACATTTTGAGACTCAGTATCGTATCTTTATAGCGTCTCCACACATATCAAATTAAACTTGCACAATTCACATTGTTACTTATTTTCTTAAGAACATGCATTGTAAGTATCTATTTCATACAAATGTACCTAAAGTATTTTTTTCAAAAAAAGAAACAAAAACATATGTATGAATTAATTTGCTGAGATGCTGTAAGAACTTGAATCTTGAGTGTTAAATGTTTCACACAGACACTTAACATAGAACCAACAAGAAGGTATAGTTATTTGATTTAACATCCGACCTTAATTTATTCTACATAGTTGCA
Source organism: Melangyna quadrimaculata (assembly GCA_949320155.1). Taxonomy (NCBI): domain Eukaryota; kingdom Metazoa; phylum Arthropoda; class Insecta; order Diptera; family Syrphidae; genus Melangyna; species Melangyna quadrimaculata. The sequence goes on along the minus strand of OX439484.1, from coordinate 34,056,299 downwards.
TATTTCCCAGAGTTGCAATAATTCACATTTTGTACTTAACAGACCTAGTATTCACATGCTTTATGTATTAAATACGTCTGTGAAGTTGGCAAGGCAACTTTCACGTAGAGTAACGGGACCAACCCAGTAATTTGCAGTTTTCTTGCATTTATTTTACAGTTCTATTCCTGATTTTGCAGTTCACCAAATAGTGGGTGTAATCGAGTGACCTGCTAACTTCACAGTGAAGTTAGCAGGTTACATAGTAAATTTCGAGAACCAAGCATGCTAGAGACTTGAAGTAGGGCTCCAAATTTGCAGTTTATTTTGCATTTCAAGAAATTTGGGGTCCAAATTTTGTAGTCCTTTATTTGAAAAAAAAAATTTGCCCTATCATATTAGTGTATCTTGAGAACTAAGCATTCTAGAAATTTGCAGTTTATTTTGCATTTCAAGTAATCCTAGGTCCAAATTTTGAAGTCCTTATTTTTAAGAAATTAAAGAAAAATTGACTTCAATATTAAATTAGCAAGTCAAGTTGTTTATCTCGAGAACTAAGCATGCTAGGAATTTGCAGTAAGGGTCCAAATTTGCTGTTATTCTGCATTTCAAGAAATTCTAGTTCCAAATTTTAAAGTCCTTTACATGAAAAAAATGTCATACTGCCCTGCCAAATTCACTGTGAAGTTAGCAGGTCAGTATACATTTTTTTTTTCAAATTGATGACTCCAAAATTTGCAATCATAATTTCTTGAAATGCAAAATAAGTTGCAAATTTAGAGCTTTACTTCAAGTCTCTAGCATACTCGGTTCTCGATATACACTCTGACAATATCAAATTTTTATCAAATAAAGGACTTCAAAATTTGGACTTAAAATATCTTGAAATGCAAAATAAACTGCAAATTTGGAGCCTTACTTCAAGTCTCTAGCATGCTTGGTTCTTGAGATTTACTATGTGACCTGCTAAATTCACAGTGAAGTTAGCAGGTCACTTCATTACACCCACTATTTGGTAAACTGCTAAATCAGGAATAGAAATGCAAAATAAATGCAAACAAACTGCAAATTACTGCGTTGGTCCCGTTATTCTACGTGAAAGTTGCCCTGCCAACTTCACAGACGTGTATTAAATTGGCATTGTATCTTTTTTATCTAGGATTGCAGATTTATGTTCTCATTTGGAATCCAGACCACATATTCATCACACTAATAAAATTTTAAATGGTTGAATAAAAACTAAGTTGTTCTGGGTGACACCATATTTGCAGAATTTAATTTTTAAATTATTTAAAAAAAATCATGTAGGGGTGCGTCTGTTCGAAACATATGAATATTTCATGTTTTTGAAGTCATAACGTGTTCTAGTTTTGAAATTCTAAATAAATGTTCGCCTTTTCTTGACAAGAAAAATTATTTGTATTTATTTCTATGTACTTAACAACGAATTGAATTAGGTCGTATCTGAAATACCCGCACCCATCCTTGTGTGGTTGATGTAGATGATTATTTGTATCCTTAAGGCAGTGATGTATAGGTCAGTTTTAGGTATATGTTGTTAAATTCGAGGTTACACGTTGTTGAAAAAACTCGGCCTACATAATCTACGAGTATGTAGTAGAATAGTTAACCTTTCTACGTTTGCAATATAATTTGTACATTGTACAAATAAAAAACGACCTATCTATGCACAGTTAGGGCGAGTTCGTAATTGCAGAAATATGCGGCAGATCTGCCGCATGCCTGCTAAGCTTCTGCGTATCGATTTTATTTTTCTTCTGCCCGCAGAAAGCAAGCAGGCGGCAGTTTTTTAATAAATTTGTGTTCGTAAACATCGCAGCGCAGAAAATTATTTACAAAAAATCGGATTATTAAAAAAAGCGATTCTAGGGCTTTTGGGTGACATTTGGAAAGAAATATTCGTTGCTAGACAAATTTGTGTACTTCGAAGCCATTTCATACACAGGGTGGGTCAATCACAAGTTTCTTTTTAAAAATGCAATTGAGTGAACAAAATTTAATTTTGCCCATGTTTAATGGCCTTATTACTAACAACAAACATTCCCATTAATTATGGAACACAACGTCGTTCAAGTGGCTGCATGGAGTTCGGTCACTCCAATTTTCCAAAATCTTGTTGATGGTTTCGGGCTGTAGCTCACGGATTCCTTGGATGATATTGGCCTTAAGTGCTTGAATCAATTCCGGATTGCTGGTATAACATCGGTCCTTTACGGTTCCCAACAAAAAATAAGTTCAAAAGGGTAAAATCGCAGCTCCGATGCGGCCAATTGACATCACAAAGACGGCTGATAACATGATTTTGGAATTTGGTGTGCAAAAGATCGATTGTGGTATGGGCTGTGTGGCATGAACCAAAGGTTGTCCAAATCCATGTTTTAAGATAATTTTAGTAAAAAAAAGTCGGTCAACATGGCTCTGTAACGACCATTGTTAACCGAAACGTTATTCCCAGCCTCGTTTTCGAAGAAAAATGGTCCAATGATGCCACCACTCCACAATCCGCACCAAACTGTCACTCTCTATGGATCCTTTGGGTTCTCGACAGTAACGTCTGCAGGTTTTCCGAGCCCCAGATGCGGCAATTTCGTTTGTTAACGAAGCCGCCGAGATGAAAATGCGCCTCGTCAGAAAAGATGATTTTCACACGGAACTCACTTTGGAAATAAATTTTCAATATTTCCCAATGTTGTTCAAGCATGAAGCGACTCGGAGTTATATTACAGACTTCCCGTCAAGATTTCGATTGGGAAACAGCGGTCAGTGTAAAAATAACATATGATTCAAAAACAAACCCCTAGATGGCCCACCCTTTACATGTGTTCCTGTTTTAATTTTAATTTTTTTTTTTTTCAGCAGAAATTACTTTTTTTCGGCAGAATGTTTTTTTTTTTCTGCACAAACTGCCCGACGCCGATTTGATTTCTGCGTACTTTTGATGTTTACGAACGTTATTTTTTTTGCAGGCCTGCTAAAGTCAGATTTCAATTTTTGTTTACGAACACAAACTTTGCAGATCTAAGTTAGTCAGACGATTACGAATTCGCTCTTATTCTTATTTGTTATTTTTGAAAGCTTCATGATTTTAAGTTATTTAGACGAGAAAAAAAAAAAAAAACAAATGCAGTTGCCGGTTCTATAAAATCAAGCGTACCGAGGAGGCAATCGGCATAACAATTTGATTAATATAGTTTTTGAACCAGAGATCTTTAGTTATTTCATTGTTTTCTATCAATTTGACGCTTTGTTATCAAAGATGACCAGTAATTGGTAGAGTAACACCAGATCAATATGGGAACATAAGGACACAGCTTCTCGATATCAAACTAGTTGCGTCAGCTCAACCAATATTCCCAAAATCATTTTTAAACGCCCTAATTATAATTTTAGTTTAGTCATAATATCGACGGGGAGCCCGCCATAGGTCGATCTACCCACATCTCTTTACCAGATGAGAGGGATGCAGTTTTTTTGATAGTGTCAAACAACCAATTTGCGCATGGGCTGCCTAGAAAAAAGGGCATAAAATAGGGTTGCCATACTTTAAAGTTCCAATTTCGCCTTAATTCATTTATTTTATTGAGCTTATGTGGTAAACCATAATGATATGATTATGGTTTTAAAGGAAAAATTTACAAAATTTTCAAAAATTTACACCTTGAGATATGAACGTTTGAAAGTCAAAAATGGTGAAATAGATGTTTGATAAAAATTTACTATAAATCAGTGTGACGTTTAATTGAAATATGTATATAGTATGTTGTTATAAGGCTGATTAATATATAAAATTAATCGGTATCTGACAATCAATTTTTCAATTTTTGGAAAATATATTTTTTTTTTTTAAATTTGTAGGTTTTTTAATTTTTATTTTTCTACTTTTTGGTATTTTCATTGAAATTAACATCCAAATTCAGATAATTCTCCTATATAAGCATGATGGTACCAGGATTTCTTTAATATTTCTCTTTGCCTCAGAAATATAAATAAAAATTCCTTTGATATTATATTTTTTTATATTACTACGACTTACCACATAAGCTCAATCAAATAATTGAATGAAGGCAAAAATCGACCTTTAAAGCGTGGCAACCCTATGTTATGCGCACTGTTTTCTAGTGTTTGGACACTATCTAAAAAACTGTATACCTCCCATCTGGTAAAGAGATGAGGGTAGGTCATTCAATGGCGAGCTCCTAATAGCTTAGGCATTATTTGTATGTAAATCTGCGTTTTTTATTTCAATAGGAGTTATTTATTGGTAACCTAGATAGCGTAGTAATGAGCAGGGCCCGGATTATCATGCTCTAAAAAACACAAAATATGCGCCTAAAATTATATGCACTTTAAATTACTAAATATGCCATACAAAATATGCCATAAAAATCCAAAATATGTCAGAAAAAAACTCAAAATATGCTGCAGAAATATTCAAAAAGTAAATGAAACCGATTTAAATACAAAAAAAAAAATACAGTCTTTTATTCATAGAAAGTTTTGCCAGCAAAAAGTAGATAAATAAAATTCACATAAAACATAAAATTCAGGTAGGTTTAACAAAAAATAAATAGTATTTTTAATAATGTGCATTATTTTCGTAAGAAGGTTTTCTTAGCATACAATTTTTTCTGAAGTTTTCAAAAACTTTTGTACATGGAAAATAACCTCTCCACGTTAACAGACGTTAGTGGAGCATTTTTTAATGAAACAATCTCATTTATTGAATATCGAAGCACTGTTCTTCATTCCCATTCAAGGATGTGCAAATATTTTTAATTTTCATATATCCTTCGTTTTTTTAAGAACATTTTCCATTTTTTTTTATAAATAGATTGACCCATTGGAGACTCTACTGCATTCATTTTTGAAACAGCTTCGTCCATTAAATTTATTTGTTTTTTAAGCGAGTTCCAACCCTCTAATTTTACTAGGGACCCATAGTTTGAACTTATGAAAGCCAAAGTTTATTTTCTTGAAATATGCAGCCAAAATATGCATTTATTTTTAAAATATGCTTAATAAGCCAAAATATGCATTTATATCAAAATATGCAAAAATATGAACTAACAATTGAATGCCATGTAAAAGCAAATTTCTTAATTCGAAAAACTATCTGATTCTTTTGCTTCTAAGGCTTTCCAAAAAAAATATGCATTTGCATAGAAATCCGGGCCCTGGTAATGAGTAATGAATAAAACATATAGGCATGCACTATTTATATACACTCTTATTTTACATCTATGGGGCCAGTAGTTATAGCGATCAGTAAAAACCATCATTAAAAATTTTCTTTTGGATAATTTCATGTGTTATAAAGAGATTTGAAACATAAAAGTGGTACGAATCGATGGCAAATTAAATAAAATATTTTTTATTAAAAAAGCAATTATTTAATTTACTGATATAAATTCGTTTTACTGAACAGCTGATTGCCATTTCACAATAAATGGAACAGTTTTCTGTGTTCCATTTTCTTAAAGTTCCACTCCGTCAGTAAATAAATTACTGAAGGATTTTGCATCATTAAAAATGATAAAAGGTTGTGATTGCAGGTTTGACATTTAATTACTGATATAACCTTACTAATTGCTATAACCGCCCGTAGGTACGTACAAAATTTTAGTTTTCACCTGTTTCAACTTTTACTGCTGGTTTTTACTGATCGCTATAACTGGCCCATATGTAACCCAAACGAGTGTCGTTCAATTCCAAACATTCCAAAACCTTATATACACTATTATCGGCACTATTTTTACTGCCTTATTTATCCACACTGTTCTTTTGCATGTAAAATTTGCTATGCTTCCTTTTAAAATGCCATATAAGAAACGCCTAATATAAAATTGTTTACCTTCAATAACAAACACCCTTCACGCTTCACCTAAACTTTTTTTTTTATTTCTATGCATTTGACAATGGATTCGATAAAATCAAAGTTTTTTGGTAAAATTTTAGCATGTATTTTTTTTTTTCTTCAATTTTTCTTCTTATGCAGCTGACACAAGCATAAGATTGCCTTTTTCCTTGATTTCAAAGTTTTATTTTTCCATCTCATTGGTTAAGTGTAAACTTATTTAAAAGTTCCAGCATTGACTTGAAACTTCAAAGAGATGGGGTGTCCTCTGCCTTGTAAACAATGGCTAAAAATGCATTTTCCGCAAACTTAAAACTTTATTTAGTATAATGAATGTAGCCAAGCCGAAGACGTCCCTAAGCTATAGTAAACTTTGTTAAAAAAATAAGAAAAAAATATTTCCTCTCTAGAGGACTAGAGTGATTCTTAAGTTTTGTTTTCTTTCTTCTTTGAAGGATAGCAAGAACTGCTTGTCCATTAATCTATTTGGCTTGAAGATTTTTGAGAAAGTTCAATGGAAAAGATTTTGAAAAAAAAATTACATGATCATGTATTTAAAATACCTAACACAATATTGAAACAAAGGTAAAGCCAAAAATGAAAACAGTATCCTTTTACCTTTTGTTGTTGATCAAAATAAACTAAACAGGGTTAATTGTTCAGATAACTACAATGTTCTGGTTCTCGTTGCTTGAATTTGATATTAATTTGTACCATAAAATATAGGAGATGAAGAGTATTAAAAAATACTTTTAGGGTGCGTCGAATTTGAGAATTTAAATCGATAAGCGATCAGAATTCATATTTTCAAATACAATATATTTGAAAGCAAAAGAAGGCTATACCGTTGAGTTGCAAAGAAATATAACTTTTTTTTTGTTTTGATGAATATTTATTTAAAGCCATTTAAAGCATATTTCGGGGACGGATATGATTTTCAAAAAAAAAAAAAACAATAATCTTGATTCTTGAATTCAACTCAGCAGTTTGCACTTGTTTAAAATGGCTCACAAAAAACTCACAAATTCAAAAATCAGATTCTTCACTAATTCAAAATATAGGTCTTTTTTGATGCACCAAACTCTGTTTTTGATTAGGCAGGTTGAGTGATTTGGCAGAATGGTAGATACAGAGGAAATTGAGAAGGGTCATAAAGCTAAGCCTAAAAAACAAAGGGCTACTGCCTCTTGCGAAGAATTGACAAATTCTCCATGGCGGAAAAACGGTGAATATTGCGAATGCGAAAACTGAGATATGTATATCATCTTCGATCAACTCTCTATCGAATAAAAAAAAATGGGCACGACTGGATCGCACAAACTTGCTCTCGTACCTACCCAACTAACAATTCAGCTTCTTTTAGCTTAAAAATATTTATGTGCCGCAGGTTTCACTTTATATAAAGATCGGTACGGCCTTCAGCGGAATTAAATTTCTTATACATGTAACGAGCTGGATAACTACTTCTTTAAAGCCGAATAGAAATAAGAAAAAGAAGATTTACCGAGTTTGTGAGCTGTCACTCGAATAGGCTTCTAAAATTGATATTACAGAAGATGATTTAAGATGTGACTTTAAAAAGGCTGCATAAATTTTGTATATAAGGTGCTGCCTTTAAAAGTTTTCTGTAACCATTTTCAATAAGCTTTATTGAATACTTCGATACGGCTTGTTAAGTCTTTATTAAAGAATCATTAAAGAATGGCCACGTTCGGGTAGTAGGCAGACATATGGTATCTACTTTAGCATCTGATACGTTTTCGAACGACCAAAACCATGTATGTAACCAAACCAAACGAAAACCAAGAAAATAAATAGGTGAGATATCAGCTGTTACTATAAAATATCTCTCCCAAACCAACGCGAAAGCGGCGCGGAACATTCGCCAGCAGCAGTTTTTTTGTTGTTTAGCATTATTTATTTGTCAGTTATTTTTTATGATTGTGAATGATTCGCCCTGCATAGCGAATGTTCCACGTTGGTTTGGGAGAGCCTTAATCCAAACAGATCCGAACATTTTTAGGATAGCCTAGATTTCTTTTTTATATCAGCTGTTTGGTTCGTCGGCTGGTTTTTTCTTTATGCATTACAACAACACGAAAAAATCTAGATACCATGGGCGACGTACCCGAACGCGGCTAATATGTCAATCTATAATGACGAAGCTTGAATTTGTATAAATCGTTTTAAAGAAGCTTTTTAAAAAAATTCAACTCACATTTATAATTATATATGTCTATTGAATAAAATGAACATGTGGAAAGAAAGATAATTCATTTTACTTGATTTGTCTTTTTGAGCATTCGGAAAGCTACTTTTCGTTGGTTTAAGACACAAGCTTCAATGCACGATAAACAGAAATGAGGTTTACGCTCATCAGATAAACATAACATTCGGCATTTTCGTATATCTGGGTATTTATGTGACGTCACGGTCAGCTTTTATGTTTTTGTACTATTTAAAGTGAAGACCATAATTAATTTAAGTATTTAAATAAATTGTTTTTAAATTCTTAATGAGCAGTTTAAAAATAGAAACAAATTATAATAACAATCAAATAAAGTTAATTATTTTCATTTTTTCCGAACATAAGCAGGTGATTGTAACGTCACACCCCTAATGAGCACACATTGTTTCTGTTAATCGTGCTTAAGTGGCCGTGTTTTTTCGGATTGAAATTATCAAAAATATGCATTATTACTTAGTTTATTTTAAGACTATTGAAATGAAAATGGAGCAAGGGGACTGCTAAACAAATCGTTTTGGTAAATTTTTTTCCTCACGCGCAATGTATAAGAGAGTTAAAGAAATCTTGTTCATGTGTGAAAATTTTTATAGAAACTCAGATTTATTTAAGGAAAATTTAAAGTTTTAAAAAGGGAAAAGGCTGATTAAGTTTTTGCATCTTCCAAATTATATCTTAGAAGATGGCTGAGTGGTTAGAGTGATGGACTGTCACGTAGGAGTTCCCGAGTTCGATCCCTAGTGCGGTAAAAATATAATTTATGTTTTATAATTGTTTACAATACTTTTATTAATAAATAATTGAATTTGATACTTGATTTCAGATAAAATGCAGTAAAAATCACATTAAAAAATAAAAATACAAATTTATCTTTCTTTTTTTTATTTATTTTTGTTCACCTTCTATAAGACTTGTATTTCACTTTTATACAACCATGTCCGAAGCTATCTGTCAAGTTGAAGTGTCATTCGAATTTCCAATATCGGCTTTTACAAAATCTGCTACTTTTAAAAGATCTGCGAATAAGTTTATAAGAAGTTTTTCCGAAATCACGTATACAAGCTATATTAGCTTGTATAACATTCTCCTTTGTATGTTTAAGTAAACTTTACAAATGTCTTATGGAACTTCTAAAGCCTTTTCTATTAAGCCGAACCGAAGCTGAAATGTTGGTTGGGTAACAACTTAAATGTAGCTATAGACATTGATGGCGTACAAGTATAGCTATTGGTTCCAAAATATTATGATATCATACAAAAAATTAAATAAATTATTACTTTAAATAACTTTAAATATATCCTTTGTATGGCTTTGAGAGCTAGAGCACAAAATCAAGTATGCCATCTGATTTGTTTGATAAATATGAATGTATGAAAAAAAAATAAATAAAAAATCGATAGAGCAGTTTTCTTAAAAATTAATTTATTATATATAAAATTTTTCGCTCATTTTCAAAAATAAAATCTAGTATACCAACATTTAGTATTTAATTAAATACAATTTAACACAAAATAAAAAAAGAAATCATTAGCCTGTTTTCAAGATACTTACTTTACTTTTGATGGCGCTCACAGCCCAGGATGGGCTTCGGCCTCAACTAACAAGCCCCTCCAGCCAGCTCTGTCCCTAGCTAGCCGCTTCCAGTTGCGCACACCGAGTGCTTTGATGTCGTCATTCACTTGATTGCGCCACCTGTTACGGGTTCTTCCTCTGCTGCGTACCCCATCGGGGTTGGATTCGAAGACTCGTCGGGCAGGTGCGTTGCTGTCCATACGCTCCACGTGCCCCAGCTATCTCAGCCGCTGTATTTTCAGCTTTTTGACCAGGTCAACGTCGCTGTATAGCCCGTATAGCTCGTCATTGAATCTTCTCCTCCATACTCCTTCGATACACACCGGACCGAAAATCACACGAAGAATCTTCCTCTCAAAGCACCCTAGCAGATTTTTATCCGAATCTTTCAGTGTCCATGCTTCTGACCCATAAAGCAGGACCGGGATGATAAGGGTCTTGTATAAAGTCTCCTTGGTTCTCTGAGAGAGGGCCTTACTACTTAAATGCCTTCTTAGACCGAAGAAACAGCGGTTGGCAAGAGTAATTCTTCGCTTGATCTCTGCACTGATGTCATTCTGCGATGTAATAGTGGAGCCCAGGTAGACAAAGTCCTTGACAACTTCGAAGTTATATCTGTCCATCGTGATATTTTGCCCGAGTCGACGATGTTGAGATTCCTCTCTCGATGACAGCATATACTTCGTCTTGTCCTCATTAACCGCCAATCCCATTCTAGCCGCCTCCGATTCAATGCTCGCAAATGCCCCTGCCACAGCTCGCTTCGTTCTGCCGACAATGTCTATGTCATCCGCATACGCAAGCAATTGAACGGACTTTTGATTGATTGTACCGCTGGTGTTGACATGTGCGTTGCGTACAATGGCTTCAAGAACGATGTTGAATAGGTTGCATGATAACGCGTCGCCTTGCCTCAATCCTTTCTCAACATCAAAGGAATCGGTGGTGTTCTTACCAATTTTGACAGAGCAACGAGATTTCTCCATCGTCATCCTGCACAGGCGAACGAGTTTGGCAGGGATGCCGAGACATGGTTTTGTATAATTCGTCCCTTTTCACGCTATCATACGCGACTTTAAAATCGATAAAAAGGTGGTGCCTATCGATCTGGTATTCCCGGGATTTTTCTAAAATCTGTCGGAGTGTGAATATTTGATCGACGGTTGACTTGCCTGGCCTAAGACCACACTGATAGGGGCCGATCAGATCGTTGACAAAATATTTTAAGCGGTCAAACAGGACAGCCGACAAGATTGTATAAGCGACGTTTAGGAGACTAATTCCTCTGTAGTTGGTACATTTCAGAACATCTCCCTTTTTATGGATGGGGCACACTATACCGAGGTTCCATTCATCGGGCATACTTTCCTCCGACCAAATTTTGCAGATGAGCTGGTGTATGCTCCTAGCCAATTCATCTCCCGCTGATTTAAATAGTTCGGCTTGTAAGCCATCCGCACCTGCAGCCTTGTACGACTTAAGTTTGGATATCGCCAGCCGAACTTCGGTTAGGTCGGGTGGACGGAACTCTTGGCCATCATCGTCCAAGTTGAATGGAGCGTTCTGCCTATTAGCGGCATCTTGGCTGTCTTCGCCATTAAGTAGTCTAGAGAAGTGTTCTTTCCAGATCCTCAGCACTGACTGTGTGTCTACTACCATATTCCCACTCTCATCTCGGCAGGCTTCCGTTCTAGCCTTGAATCCTTGGGTGGATCGCTTCACCCTCTGATAAAATTTTCGAACATCTCCACTACCGCTACAACCCTCAATAGACTCTACCGCCCGCTTCTCGTGCTCTCTCTTTTTCCTCCTGAGAAGTCGGCGTTCCTCTTTTCGTTTCAGCCCGTAGAGCTCCCGGGCCACTCTCTTAGCAGCTCTTGTTCGAGTCCGCAGCATTGCCTGGTAGGCCTCGTCCTTAGCTGCATGCGCTAGCCGGCACTCTTCATCGAACCAGGGGTTTCGTTGTATTCGCCTAGTGAAACCCAGCACATCAGAGGCGGCACTTCTGATGGCTTGTTGACAGTGTTCCCACTGGTCCTCTGCACTTGATGCTGGTGGCGGACCTCCTGAGAGATTAAGAGTTACGTGGTCTGCAAAAGTTCTGGCAGTCTCTTGCGATTTAAGCTTCTCGACATCGAATCTTTTCACAGCATCTGCTCTGCGTTGTCGCGTCATGGATATCCGCATACGTATTCTAGCTACCACCAGGTAGTGATCCGAGTCAATGTTGGCCCCTCGGAACGTTCGGACGTCCAAGATACTGGAAGCATGTCTCGCGTCTATCGCAACGTGGTCGATTTGGTTGACGGTTACTTGATCACGCGACCGCCAAGTCCCCTTGTGTATATTGAGGTGTGGGAAGTAGGTGCTTGAGATGATGACATTTCGCCCCGCCGCAAAGTCTGCCAGCCTGTGTCCGTTGCCGGAAGTTTCGTCGTGTAGGCTGTGTCCTCCGACTATCGAACCGAAGATGCCCTCCTTTCCGAATCTTGCGTTGAAGTCACCAAGAATGATCTTCACGTCGTACTTCGGGCACATATCATACGTTGTCTCCAAGAGATCGTAGAATGCTTCTTTGGTTGAGTCTTCTCTCCTTTCATGGGGGGCGTGAACACAAATCAGCGAAATGTTCTTAAATTTGCCTTTGATGCGGATTGTGACCAGGCGCTCGCTTACACTTCGGAAGCCCAAGACTTCTTGCCTAAGTCTTCCCCTTATCACAAAACCACAACCAAAGAGCCGCTGACCCTGTTCCTTCAAGCACCCGCCGTAGTAGATGTCACACGTTTTCAGTCTCCGTACGCCCTCTCCATCCCATCGCACTTCCTGGATGGCTGTTACGTCAGCCTTTAGCCTGTCCAGGTTCTCCACTAATTGTTCGGCTGCACGTGTTCTGTATAAGGACAGGACGTTCCACGTGCAGATCCGAAATTCATTGTCCTTGTTTCGTTTGCTGGGGTCGTCAACTTTAAAATCATCCATATCCGAGGCTTGTTGTTGTTTCGGAACAACTTTTTTTACGTGGTAGGGAAGTTACCCCGACGCACAACCCCCGACCCGGAGGACCAGACCCTTCGTATAACTCCAAGGGTAGGGAGCCGGATAAACCGCTCCTTATAGGCCTGAGCTACAAATATGTCGTAGTAGCCCATATAAGGTGTTCACTAAGTAGTTCAACCTAACTGGAACTGTAGACGCCACCGTTGATTCCATCTAGAGAATTCGTCCGCTGCCGCCTCGATGAAAGGAGAAGTGCCTTAGTGGGAACACTCCTCCCCCCCTCTCTCGTTGGCTGTCCCCAACAGCTTTCCACGGGGATTTAAACCCCTTCTCCAGCTGAGGTACTAGACACCCGATGTTCACCACGTGGAGGTGAGAGTAGGAGTTGGTAGACAGAGGTGGGTTTTGAGAAAAACCTGTGGACGCTTGTGTCCTCTTGAATGCACATAACTACCCTTTTGAACATCCTGTTTTCAAGATACTGAATTTTTTTTTTTTTTTTTTTTAAATTCAGTATCTTTTCAAGATACTGAATTTAAAAAAAAATCAATATTGTTTTAAAAATCCAAAAATAACATTATTTGAATATTTGTATATGCAAAATTATTTTAATTGTGAAGGAGCTTTTGTATACAAATTTTGGTTGAAATCGGACCAATTGTCAACAAAAAAATTGAAAACAAAAAAATCGGTTCTATGACAGGTACCGTTATTAACCGTTATTGGTAAAATTTGATTTCATCCAAATATTGGCCATACCTTAAATAGTAAACGCACATCTTTTTACCACAATTCTTTGAACTGTTTTCGAGAAAAATAATTTCTTTCTTAACGGTTCTTCAACATTCGTATAGAAGGTAGGTACCGTTATTTTTGAATTTAAAAAGATAATTTTTTCAAGTATTCTACAAAATAATAAAAAAAAACTATATTACATCTTGTTTTAAAAATATTGACCAAGCCATTTTCAAAAAAAAAATTTTGATTTTTTTTTTAATTTTCAAAAAAAAAAAATGTTTTTTAATTTTGGTTCAAAATAATGTTTATACTTTTTAGAAGTTTTACCATAAACAAAAATGAAAATTTTCAACTTAACTGTTTTCGAAAAAATCAAAAATCAACAAAATGGTTGTACTGGAGGTACCTAAAATATTTTATTTATGAAAATAAAAAAATTCTTAAAAAGTAGCATTTCCTTTTTTAATTTATTTGAATTTTTTTTTTACAAAATCCTTGGACCTGTTTTTGAGAAAAAAGTAGATTTTCTTTTTGTCGAAAAAAAATTGTATGCCAGGTACCGTTATTTTTGGTAAATTTAAAAAAGATGTCTGAGCATATTAGCCAAAAAACACTATATGCCAAGTTTGATGAAAATCCCTCCAGCCATTTAGGCTGTAGAAGCGAGGACAGACAGACAGACAGAATTGCGAGAATTACGAATCCATGACTTACCATATAGTACCTATAGCGCAAGTAAAAATAATCATCTTTGCGACTCATGTTGTCACCTTAAAATGTAATTCGTTGACCAAATTTGTTTGACGCAGACTGCAAATAATCACCAGACATGTTTAAGCACCCTTGTTATGGATTAAGTACATCAACAGCTACACGAAGAAAAAACAACAGACAACATGAAATATATTGATCATTGAAATTCTTCAAGCTTAAAGCAAGAAGTGACAGTATGTCCATTCTCGACCCCTTACCGAATAACTGTAATTTCGAAAACTATACCTTCCGTAACCTCTGTTGGTATAGAAAAGGTGACAAAAAGTTCAAAAAGGACATTTTCCTATATGTAAGTAGAAGTACAAATAATGTATATATATGTCTTTCCTAATAGTCACTTGCGAACTTAAAACGAATAACCAGAATGCACGAAGAAATTCTAGATATTTTTTTCTTAACTTTGTGAGTTAGTTGCTGTCGTCTGTCATTGCAGCTCTTGCCAGCCAGTGCAGCGCACCAGTTTGAAAATATATACTTAAAGTTTTCTTCAGGATATCTTCTTCCATTTTTAGTTGAAATAAATCCCTGACAGGATAGCGGATGAAAATGGCAAACATCACGGTCAGAGGCGACGACGAACGTTTTGCCAACATTTTTTAAGGATTTGTTTTTTGTTTTTATTCCCGCACATGGCCTTCGCTATTAAAAGGACGGATGATAACAAGATAGTAAAACTTATAAAGAAGTATCTTTTGTTTACTATGGAAGCAGAGAAATAGTTCAAATAGTTTAAGGCTGTTTGCAAAAAGGTAGCAGGTTAGTATTTTGGCGTTAGAAAAGACCAAAGAGATAATTATAATATTTAAGGTTGAATTTAATCTTATAAGTTGTAAGATATTCTAAATTATTTAGTTTTAATATCGAAAGACATACCAATAATGTTATAGCAACCGCGCAACTAATACATATACTATATAACTTCACATAAATATTTCTGAGAATATACGAATTCCCAGCGAGTTCCTTCATTGAGCCCATAAAAAAGTATTACAAAAAAAAAAAAAATGTCTAGCTTGATTTATGTCCCGTGGGAAATATTTCAATGAGCGGTTATATGCAAAGTGTGTATAAAAGGCAGAAAAATCATAATAATTTCAGTAGAAATCGAGTCGTAGAAAAAAAGAATTTATTAGTTTAACGTTGGGCGCCAAGGTAGTTGTGTTCTATGATTTTATTTTTAATAAATATAATATCTTTAATGGACTCAACAAAGGGTACGTCGACAGAAGGCACTATCGGCAACAGTCTAGTCAGATACTAAAACCCACATAAATTCATAATCAAATTGGGTACTATGGTACTATAGGGACAAACGCCTCCCCCTCACAGACAAATCTTAAATAATAAGTTGAACGATAGAAATAAATACAATGTGTAGAGAGCTCTACATTCGTGTTGAAATTCTAAAAAAAAATTAAAATACTACGTGAAAATAAAGCCAAGTTCAAATAAAACGCACGACGAGATCGCGTGAAATTGCTCTGTTAAGAGCTAAGAATATTGCTAGATGCTAGACATTTATTGATGATGTTAATGGTTCAGTTATGTTATGTTTGAACAACCACCAAAGTTATAATACTTGGTCGATTTTAAAAATTTAAACGGCAAAATCTAGGACCGATATTTTTTATTTGTTTCGTTTGCAAAAAATGCATGGCCAAAAAGATTCAAAAACCACAAACAAAAAAATATCTAAAAGAAGGGATACACACAAACGCAATACAGAAAAATAAAATTTAATAAATTAAAAAGGTATGACTTTATTTTGAAGGTATTTAATCTTTTGGCAATATCGTTCTTGTTAAGACAAATAAAAAAAAATAAAAAATATCGGCACTAGATTTTGCCGAAACGAGGCGATTGCCGTTTAGTTTTTAATAAATGGTACAAGTATTACGACTTTGGTGGTTGTTCAAACTTCAGCGGAACAATTGTCTGCAAAGTTCAGAATCATGATAAACATTGTATGTCGGTATACCTACAAATATTATCTAAGAATATGGATACTAAAAGAGTGTTCAAAAACATGAAATTATACCTTTTCACTCTAGGTGTTATATGACAAGTTATGGATTTGGAAAAAAAAAGTTCAACAGGAGTTATTAATTTAACCCAACATTACGATGATAGAGAATGAGAAAAAAGGGGGTCTCGCAATCATATCTGTGTGTTTTTTTTTTTCAAAAAAAAACTATTTTTGGAAGTAATTTATATTTACCTATCTCTAGTTCCTAGAACCATTTTTTTGCTTCTCGATTTTCTCATTTTTTTGAACCTTATAAAAAGTTTAAATATTATAATTGTTAACCAATTATTTTTAAAACTTTTGTTTTTAAAATTAAAAAAAATGTTTGAAAACTTTATTTTAAATTTTTATAAACATGCTTTTAGTTAATTTTGTATTTATTTCTAGAATATTTGAATAAAAAATCATATTTTTAAATTTAAAAGTAACGGTACATCATACAAATGTTAAGAAAAAAAAATATTTTTCACGAAAACGGTTACAAGAATTTTGATAAGTACATAAATGTGTGATATAAAATTGGTCTAATCTAATTTCAAATAAAATAAATGTTTAATTTTTCATTCTTATTAACAGCACTTCCCACAGAAACACTTTTCATATTTTCAACTTTCTAGTTAGTGCATTTGAAAAGTTTTTTTTTTCATGCAGATCCTCCTAAAAACTATAAATAATTATGGCACATCAAAACTTTCCATTTTTTTTAGTTGGTCTAAAAAAAAAATAATTTTTTTTGAAAATTTGATTTTCGAATACGAATAAATAAAATTTTTTGAAATTTAATTTTTAAGTACATACATATAATCACCCTTATTCATAAGGAAAACATAGTTATTTTAGCTCCCGTGTTTAGGAAAACTACACCATGGAATCACAATGTTCCGGCCTCAAATGGAGCAGTAAGCAATTGCCTTTAGTTTGAGCCCAGAAAATTTGTATTCCATGGGGTAGTTTTCCTAAACACGGGAGCTTTATGAATACGGGTGAATATGTATGATAAGTATATGTATATAATTACTAGAAATTCGTCTTTCAAGTTTTGTTCTTATAAATGTTTTGAAAATTTTATATGTGCAAACAATGTACCTATATAAGAAATTAATATATTCAGAAACCCTTCCAAGGATTTTTAATTTGTTTTTATTTATAAATTCTTATTAGTTCAAGAAATAAATTGGCATATTTTTTTGTTTAGCTAAAAATACTATAGCTTGAAGAATTTAAGCAACTTTAAAAAATTAATTTCATATTTTTGAAAATTCTTTTAAAATCCATAAAGCCCGTATGATACTACATTTTTTTCTCATTTTTAATTCATTAAATCATGACATATTCTCAGCAAAGAGGAAAAGAGAAAATAGTATTTTTTTATGAAAACAACGACATTATGTTTTGACAATTACAATATACACAAAAGTAAATATACACCCAAAACTAGTGTTCTCATGAGTCCAGTGTATACTTTTTTTGTAGTCACAGTGTACTTTGAAATAATTTTTAAATTTCAATTTCTGAAAAGTCAAAAAAAAGCTGCCAGAACCTGAAATATGTCCCTTTTTAATACATTGTTTGTGACTTTTTTAACATTAATTTGGTTATTGTGTACGCGCTCACTCATATCGGTATTTTTAATTATAAATTGTTTAAACTACTCTAGTTTCATTTTGAATGCCTTAAAAATGAGAAAAAAGGTAGTATCATACGGGCTTAAGTAGGTAATATTTGTACAAGCAATTTTGTATTTAATCTAAAAATTAAAAAAAGAAAATATTAAATTTGTTTTTAACATTACATTATTAAAAACCTAACCCACATTCTAACCTAGCTACTTTCTAGCTGTTAACTACAAGAGCAAGTTCTTGCCGTCCAGTCGTTCATTTTATTTTAACATACTTATCATAATAAAATGCTTTAACACGGAAAAAAATTGAGTAAAATTGTGCGCCATTGTTACTGAAATTTTACTTATAATTTTTTTTTTAATTATCCGTTTATCTTAAGTCTGTATCATGGCGATGTATTATTTCAACGTTGTTTACTCCGAAAGACCTGGGTAAAGAATGGCATCATAAAATCTCCTAAACAAAACGGAATGTTAAACTTGTTTTTACAAAGATGCAGCAACAAATTTCATTTTCCTACACTCCACATGGTGGAACTTTATTTTTATCAGAAGGAAGTGCGCAAGTTGAGTACGTGTATGGCGTATGAGTAACATTTTTAAGGCCTCTTTTAGCTTTCTATCGGTTGGTTACTCAAAACTATATTCCACTCAACTTATAATAATATAAAAAATAAAGATTCAGTTGAATTTAGATTGTCTTTAAGAAATGTTTGTTTTCAATTTTTATATTTTTGTACAAAATAAAATCCATATTTCAATCTGTTTTCTCGTCTTTAACTATATTTTAATCGGCTTAATCTATTCAAATTATATGCATATTTTTTTTGTTTCGCATTTTTAATTCATATTTCATTGTAACTCAATGGCAAACTGACACTAAATACTAAAATAGAAAAACAGATGATTCAACAGGTTGCTTGTCTGTTACAATTATGATGTGCTTGAAATCTCAATCGGATTGTTGGCTTCAAGCATATTATTTCAATGGCAAAATTAATAATGTTTTAAATTATTGACAATAATATCTTTTATAAAATAAAAAAATTATTGGTGCAGAAATAAAAGTTGCATACAAAAAAAATGCATTAAAATACATATTCCAGAATATCATTCGATACATAATAAGAGGAACATAGCTAAAAAAATTGCAAAATTTGCATTATGACGGTACATAAATACTATAGGCGCTACTTTCTGCTTTACTTTTCTGACAGGAAATCTCATATTTGGTAAGCAACACATACTAATACTACATAAATATAAAATGCGAGATTGTGTCGCAGTTGGTGTATTATTTGGTACATTATTCAAGTACCTAGAATTTTACCTGTAATAATACATTTATGTAGGTTCTATACCTGTACTAAACATATATGTAGGTTCTATAGGTATGACATGTTATGGATTCCAAAAAATAAACGATGATATCGAAAACGAAAAAAGTCGGCCTTGCTATTTCGTCTGTCAATGTGCTTACAGTTTAAGCGGCTGGATGGATTTTCTTCAAATTTAGTATCTACTTTTTTTTAATTTTTAAAAAGAAGTTCAAATTTATTTTTTGAAAACACAATATTGCGAAAACGACTTGTATTAACTATATACATTCAACCTGGTATTTCTGATTTTTGCTGAATTTTTCAGGATACTAGGGTGCCGTGCAATAAAGTCCAAAACCAAATTTTTGACTTTATTGCACTCCTAGGTGCGAAATAACGTCCAAAGCTATTTTGGACTTTATTTCACACTTAGGAGTGCAATAAAATCGAAATATAAAATTAAATAATATCCAAATGAAAAATTTTTTTGAAAATTTAATAAGGTAGTTTCATAAATTTCGGGCGAATTTTTTTAGTTTAGTACAAAAAACTTTGACAACATAGGCGCCTGCCAGACGACTGAGCATACCCTAAGCGGAGCGACGGCGGCGTGAGTGGGACAGAGGCCCCGAAAAGGGAGTTAAAATCCTTGAACCCGCGAAGCGGGCCACCCAAAATACTCTGTTTAGTACAAACAACTTTGATAACAGACCGACTGACAACATAGGCGCGCGAAATAATTTTAAATTTTCGCGCGAAAAAGAAATTTGATCCAAGGATCTTATTTCTACTTAGTAAATAGTAGAATATTCTTTTTCAAAGTTTTGAGTTTCGAAATTTATTTTTCAAAAACTATCAGTTGAAATAACTTTATTTAAAAATTTAAGAATGGATTTATGGGTGTCAGATAAGCTATAGGAGAATATTATAGGTGTAACCATTGTTTTTCAATAATGTTGTTACCACTTATTGTCATTTTTTATTTAGAAAATTGCCCCTCCCATCTAAACGGGGGTATATAGATCCTCCTTCTGTTATGAATGTTCTATTCTTTTGGCACAACCTACACGCTCCAGTGCTTTGATGCATTTATGTCAACCATTCTTTATTTGCCATTATATGTTTGATAACACTAAACTTGTTATATTAAATTTTTCGCTAAATTTTGAATTGTTGTATTTTAGAAACCATTGAGTCTTTAAAGTAGGCTTTTGGTTGAAGAAAATTAAGTTACTTTGAATTCGTATAACAAAGCCTTTATTTAAAATTAGTTATTTAGGACTAAAATCACGAATAACTGAAAATAGCGCGAACAAATTACGTTTTTTCTGATTTTTGACCATGAAACTCTAAGTCAAAAACTTATGTTATTTACTAGGCTAATATCCTGAAAAACTCAGCGGAAAATCAGAAATACCAGATTTGACGCAAATGGTGCCTTCCATACAAACGACAGGGTTAGGGTTACTGGACTATGGGTTAATTTATTTTTTTATTTCAAACTTTATATTGATTGATTTTTAAAAACTTTCTAGATTACTCACTCAAAAAATCGTGTTCCTAAAAACTATAATAATGGAACATACCATACAAATGTCAAAAAATCAAATTTTTCTCGAAAACGGCTCTATCTATCTCAATCTACTGAAAATCAATTTTTCTTTGCATTTTTACTACCGGTATATACTTCCTATTGAACCGTTCAAAAAAAAAATAACAACATTTTTTTTAAACATCAAAACTGTTTTCGAGAAAGAACATTTGGTAGCAACTTTGAGGAATCTATCGAGCTGTTTAGACTGCAGCCTAGAGCCCTAGAGGACTTACTTACTTACTTTTGATGGCGCTCACAGCCCAGGATGGGCTTCGGCCTCAACTAACAAGCCCCTCCAGCCAGCTCTGTCCCTAGCTAGCCGCTTCCAGTTGCACACACTGAGTGCTTTGATGTCGTCATTCACTTGTTTGCGCCACCTGTTACGGGTTCTTCCTCTGCTGCGATTTTTTATCCGAATCTTTCAGTGTCCATGCTTCTGACCCATAAAGCAGGACCGGGATGATTAGGGTCTTGTATAAAGACTCCTTGGTTCTCTGAAAGAGGGCCTTACTACTTAAATGCCTTCTTAGACCGAAGAAACAGCGGTTGGCAAGATTAATTCTTCGCTTGATCTCTGCACTGATGTAATTCTGCGATGTAATAGTGGAGCCCAGGTAGACAAAGTCCTTGACAACTTCGAAGTTATATCTGTCCATCGTGATATTATGGCCGAGTCGACGATGTTGAGATTCCTCTCTCGATGACAGCGTATACTTCGTCTTGTCCTCATTAACCGCCAATCCCATTCTCATTCTAGCCGCCTCCGATTCAATGCTCGCAGCCCTAGAGGACATACAGACGTAATTGCAAGAACCACTTTGTTCGTCTTCGTCTTCTTCTTTGATCGTCATCGTTCTATTTATTTTATTTTTACGAATCTATAACTCATGAAATTTCTATAGATTCCCAGTAAAAATTCGATATATGTATGCAATTCTGTAGAGGTCATTCTTCTTGTCAAAAAATTGTTAATTCGTTTTTTTTTTTAAGATAAAATCAAACATTTTGATGTTATTTACGAAAAACGTACTCAACTTTAATTCAAGACAGCGGCAACCCTGCAAGAGGTAAATGGTCGAAAAACTGTATTAAGTTTTCCTATATATGAAGTAGTCTTTCAAATTCAAAGAAAAAAGTTTATAAATATGTAAAACACATTAAAGCGGCTAAATTGTAGGTACTAATCATGAAATTATATTTCTAAGGTTTTGTGCAAAATTTGTCTATGATTCTCGATCTAAGGGGCCAGTTATAGCTATCATTGAAAACCATCATTGATAATATTTATTGTTAATTTTGAGAGATTTGGAAGAAAAAATAAATGATTATTTTGATGCCAAAGTAATGCCAATTGACTTAATAAATATTTCTAGATAAAACAAAATTCAATTTGGCACAACTTTTCTCATAAAATGACTTTTATTTTTTCAATGATGTACTACCTTACCAATGATCATTGAATAAATTAAAAGTTACGTTATGGGGAAGATATAGGTCAAAATGAATATTTTTTGGAGAAGAAATAATTTTGAAGTCGAAAGCTATATTTCTGCATTAAAATATTCAGTGATTAACCTTTCGAAGGGTCTCAAAATCAACAGCTAACTTTTTCAATGATGGTTTTCAATGATAGCTATAACTGGCCCCTAATACATGCAATCGAAATCATTAGCAAAGAGCTTTTTAATAAGTTGTTTAAAACTCCAGGTGCAATACCGGAAGATCAATTTTTGATGTTTATAGTAAAAACCTTCAGTTATGTATTGACGAATTTTATCATCAATCAATTCATATTAACTGTCATGGATTTAATTTAATTTAAGGATTACCTATAGTGCTGGGTGCGAGTTTGAATAAGCCTTGAAGCTTCTTATATTTATGACAACAATTTAATTATCATAAGGTACAAATACCAACACACGAGTAAACGAAGTGGCGCCCGCCACGTGGAATTCACGACATGAAGTATAAAAGAGATCCATTTACAATGAGAGGGAAATATAATAAATAATGTATTAATGTAATTTCTGTATAATGAGTTGTGGTTACTTTATATACATATATTTTAAAATTTACATTTTTTGTAACTTGGCCGTTAATGATATTTGCTTGTTGTGGTGAGTATTTATTTCAGTACCTGGGTTGCATAAATGATGTTAATATTTCAATAGTAGTTGTTTTTACGTTTTTTTTTTTGTGTGGCCTTATATGACTTACAATACGAAACTGATGATGTGAATAAACATTAAAACCTATACATTAAAACCTTTGTGTTTATTTTTTCATCCATGTTACATATTATTATAACAATGTTTACGTCCTATCACAATATATTTTAAAAGAATTATCATAACTTTCTCCATATTTAATAAAAAAAAATATTGATTTCTTTTTAGTTTTCAGAATTTTAGAGAAAGGATCATTTTTTGGAACATAGGTATTCCAAAATGTTGGTTATGAATTGTAAATTCTGTATAGAAACAATACTATAATTTACAATTCGGTATAAATTTTGTATTCGGAAATTGATCAAAATGTTTTTTTTTTTCTCTAAAACCATTTTTGATAAAATAAAAAAAATATAATGTACAACAACTGGATGGTATAACGTACTATATTATGAGGCGTCCAGAATAGCAATCGTCTAAGTACACCAGAAAATTGATGGTTAATAAATACGTTTATGGCGTATGGGGCTATGATTTTTTAGATTTAAAGTACACTAGAAAAAAAAAATATTAAAAAATAAATTTTATTCTGGTGTTATTGCTAGAGGCAACGACCGATTTGGTTCAAAATTGGCACTAGGTAAGGGAGACATTCGAAGTTTTCCGTCATTCAATTTAGAGTGGGGAGCTTTCATACAACGAACTTTCTCGAAAACGGCCCTACAAATTTCGATTTGAATTCGTTTAATCATAGATCAGATATAAATAATGGTAGCACGCAAAAGACAGCATTAGCATTACATTGCATAGAAGAAGGCCATCGTCCTGATTATAAAAATGTAACAATTTTACAATCAGAAAAGAACTACAACAAAAGAATGTAACTTGAAATGTTACATATAAAAAATACAGAAAATAGTATAGGTAAACAGACGTTCAGATTGTGATAAACTTAGTAACATTTATGGTCAGTTTATTAATAGGTATCAATCCATATCTATTTAAATGATACTCAAACTTTAAATACATACATACACAACACATATACATATTTGAGTTAATTTTCAAATTGAAAATATTTGAAATTAAATATTCAATATCAAACTTCATTTTGTTTGGAAAATACTTTCAAACAAATACAGCCATATCAGACAAATATTAAATAAATAAAAAAACAGGATTCGCCCATCTATTTAAATCGTCTTTTTCAAGGCTTTTAAATAAATAACAAAGGAGCACACATACAAAGATACAAAAATAAGAATTATTTTTTTATAAAAGTTTTTTCAACAGGGACGCTACAAAAGTAGAGCAACAGCGACAGCTGTTTGCAGATTTGCAGATTGACAGCAAACGACGCCATATTTCTTGCCGCTCTTTTGACATTTCTCTTCACTAAGGTTTGCCATTTCATGATGAGAAGATATACGAGCCAACAATGAGTCGAAATTATTAAAATTTATAACCGAAATTCGAAGTCAGTGGCCTCAAGGTTAAGAGCGCTATGTCCAATTTATGGTCGTCATAATCGTCCTAGCAGATCAACAGTTGAGCGTCTAGCGGAAAAATTTGAATTCATAGGCCCAGTACAAAATGTTCCCGAGACAGAGAAGTGCCCGAAGTGTCGAGAATATTGCTGCCGCTGAGTCTTCAGTTGCAGAAAGCCCAAATGTGTCTCTCACACGTCGTTCTCAAGCGTTGGGCATCTCTGTGACGTCGTTGTAGCGAATTTTGCGAAAAGATCTTGGCCTACATCCTTACAAGATTAAATTGACGCAAGAACTGAAGCCGCTTGACCACCAGAAGCGCGTATGTTCGTGAATTGGGCTGGGCAACAACTTGAAAATGATTCGGATTTTCATCGGAAAATCATCTTCAGCGATGAGGCACATTTCTGGCTGAATGGCTTCGTCAATAAACAAAATATGCGGTATTGGTCAGGCAGCAATCTACACGTACTCCAAGAGTCATCATTGCATCCCGAAAAAATTACGGTTTGGTGTGGTGATGATCAAGACCGGCACGTTACTGTGAATGGGGAATGCTACCGTTCAATGATAACCCAATTGGATGATATGGACTTGGAGGACATGTGGTTCCAACAGGACGGCGCCACAAGCCACACAGTTAATGTCACAATCAATTTATTGGAAACCAAGTTTGGAGAACGTGTTATCTCACGAATGGTCCAGTCGCTTGGCCGCCTCGGTCGTGCGATTTGACGCCGTTAGACTATTTCCTGTGGGGCTATGTCAAGTCTATGGTCTATGCTAACAAGCCAGCGATGATTGATGAACTTCGTACGAATATCGAACGTGAAATTGCAGCAGTATCGGCCGATTTATGCTTGAAAACCGTCGAAAATTGGGTTGAGCGTCTGGACTTCTGCAAGCGTGCCCGTGGTGATTTAAAAAAAACTCTTATTGAAAAACCCGATATATATTCCTGTTTTGTTTTCAGTTGTAAGTATTGTCATTTTGTTGATTGCTTGTTTTTATTTATGTATATAACTATCTATAACTATAATATATTTTAAAAATAGGTCTGAAGAAGGGTGTAAACATACCCGAAACGTCACAACATTAAAAATAAAATAAGAGTTTTCAAAGTCTGACCTAAAGCCCACTTTAGGATTTTCATTTAATATTGAAGAAAGGTCACGAAAAAAGGAAATATTTGTTAGTCATACTTATCATATTTAATTCCAATTTAAAAAAAAGCAAGAGAATAAATAGTTTTATTCTTCCAATACCTACGTACAATAGCATTTTTATGAAAAATTTAATACTTTTTATGTCTAAAATGCGATCCATTCGTGCATTTTATTTTCCAAACAAAAAAACTGTTTTTAACAGTAAATTCCATATAACTGTTTTTTTGTTTTTGTTTGTTGTAGTCTCCCCTGGAAAGTGTTAGTAGCATTACGTACCAATAATTTAAAAATGAATATCACAGAGAGACCTCCCTCAGGCTGACAGCCACGTTGACAACACTTTGGCCCATTTTAGGAAGTTGTCCTTTTGAGTGAAAAAATTAATAAATTTCATGACTGTGCGTTTACTCTGAATTTCTGTGATTTTTGTTTGCATTTTATTCCATAATTCCGTCAATTCTATTTTTGTATATGAATTTTGAAATTCAATTTCAATATCAATTTATTTCAATTGCATTTATTAAGCTTGACTTAAATGCACATAAATTCAGAGAAAAGCAATGGACTTACTATTTGTGTTGATACAAAATAACAAAAAATTGCCTCTGTGCCGAGTGTCCACGTTTTGAATTAAGAAAAAAGATATTAAAAAGTATTGCTGAAGAGATGGGCAACAAAATCACAAATAACAGAAAGTTTTTGTCCGCCTAAGAGGTTTAAATTTAATAAATGACGGCTGTTATTTTTGTCCGCGTCCGATCAAGGGAGAATCCTCATAATGCAACATAAAATGTATGGAAATTAAATCCGAAATTCACGGTCGTGAGAATTTTTCCGTTTAAAAGATCTGTCCGCTCAAGGGAGCTGTCCGCTTTATAAGGTTTCACTATATTTGATTTAAAAAAATATTTTTTAAATAAATACGTACATTTTGATAAATTACTAAGTTCTTAAGAATTGTAACCTAGCAGTCTTTCATTACATACCAGTCGATATTATTTAAATTTTTCTCATAAATGGACCCCAAAACATACAAATGTGAACAAAAATAACTTATTTCCCAAAAAACGCCTGCCTAATTCTTGAATTTTTGGCAGAAAACAATTTAACTAAAAGCAACTATAGAATGTTTTTTTTTTCTTACTTTCCACTTTATTAATAATAAAATGATTAATATTTGTATGCAAATGATTATGAAATAATCTCAAGATTTCGACTTTTCGTGACAAAGTATAACATTTATGAACATCTTAAATTTTTCAAACAATGGGTGAAGCCGTGAATGAGGAATTTTAAAATTTTTAAACCGTTCTATGATAGGTACTATTAAAATGCGTTATTTGTACGTTTTCTTACACCAACGTTTTTTACAGTTTTCGAAAAATCTATTTTTGGGCTCAAAATTCAAAATTTTGAAGCAAATATGTTTCAAAGTAGGTAATTTTTTCAATATTCAAAAATATCATTTTTCATTATCATTTCGTTTTCAAAATTCAGTGTTCTTATCGGTTCTTAGTCAAAAACTGGAAATCGGATGGTTCTAGGACTTTTAAAGTATTTACAAATAAATGGAACAACTTTCTAATAAAACTTAGAAGAATGCGGTTAAATGATCATTTCAGCTACTGGTTGATTATCATCAGGTTCGTTTTTTCTTGTTTTTAGAGAAGTTGGTTTCTTTACTTTTTAATGTTTGGAAAAGTAAAATTATTAGAACCATTCGGTTTTCAGTGTATGACTAAAAATTAATAAAAGTATTGAAATTGAAATTTTTTTGATTTTTTTTTAATTTTGAATTTTAAAATTAGTTTTCAAAAAACAGTTCAATAAAACAACCTTATCTAAAAATAAAATAAAATAAAATAAAATAAAATAAAATAAAATAGAAATAAAATGAAATAAAAAAAAAGAGATTTGTCGATTTACAAAAAGTTGTAACATTATAACATGGCATTTTAAGTGTTACCGTTGTTGTTTTATAATTTTTGTCTGTTTTAAGTTATTTTTGTACAAGATTTTTGTATTGCTTCAACTCAACCAACACGCTCCTTACCCTTTGGTCATTCATCACACCTTATGCAAATCACCCTGTATGTGTTTAACTTTGATACAAATTTTTTATTCAAGAACTTACATTTTTTAGGTTACTTTCATAACCTATTTCTTAAATTAAAACGAATTTCTTAACATTTTGCACGAAGGCTTTAATTTATTTTGACAGAAATTTATTGTTATAATTCTCTGGAAAGGATGCTGGCATTGGGATTGAGTTCACCCAAGTTAATTGTTTGACATTTTTCAAGATGTTTTAAACTTCAACTCTATCATAGGGAAAGGTCTGAATTAAAATATCGTATCCATCTCAATCTCATCATCACTTCTGCCGTTCATTTTGTCTGTCGTTCCAACAAAACAAGTGACATTGTAAGTTAATACAAACATCCTGGACAAAGGGAATGAAAATCCTTATTCATTTTCTTCTCATTCCAACAATAAAAACTATTATCTGTAGGTATAGCTACACCTGCAATCAGACACATGCAGACGGTACCTTCTGTCTTTACCAGCTTCTGCTCTTTATAACATTCCGACTAGGTGTTCCCGCATGACGATAATTCCTTTCGATGTGTTGCAGCATAACTCCATCAATTGTTGTGAGTTAGAAGATTTTTTCAGGGAATAACTCAAGTGGAAGACAAATGCGCATTTAAAAGCCTTTTTTAGAACAGTACTATATTAAAGTGTGTGAATTGCATGCATTCTTTCATTCTTGTACTTTGTATGTTCCTTTTCCTATACAAAATGTTCATGTTTATAGAAGAAGATAATATCAAAGTTGCTCTTTTGAATGTTTTTGTTGTTGTTTTAAATTATTTTAATATAAATCTGAAGGTCGGTATGTACCTACATTGGTTTTGAGATAAATATTTATTTTTTATTTTATTTACTTTAGATGGCACTCACAGCCCAGGGTGGGCCACGGCCTCAACTATAACAAGCCCCTCCAGCCAGTTCTGTCCCTAGCTAGCGACTTCCACTTGCGCACACCGAGTTCGTGGAGGTCGTTCTCCACTTGTGCGCGCCACCTTCAATGGGTTCTTCCTCTGCTGCGTACACCATCGGGGTTGGATTCGAAGACTCGATAGGCAGGTGCGTTGCTGTCCATACGCTCCACGTGCCCCAGCCATCTCAGCCGCTGTGTTTTCAGCTTTTTGACCAGATCAACGTAGCTGTATAGCCCGTATAGTTCTTCGTTGAATCTTCTCCTCCACACTCCTTCGATACACACCGGACCGGAAATCAGACAAAGAATCTTCCTCTCAAAGCACCCTAGCAGACTTTCATCCGATTTTTTCATTGTTCATGCTTCTGCCCATA
The DNA here is from genome assembly GCA_949320155.1 of Melangyna quadrimaculata. Lineage (NCBI taxonomy): Eukaryota > Metazoa > Arthropoda > Insecta > Diptera > Syrphidae > Melangyna > Melangyna quadrimaculata. The sequence goes on along the minus strand of OX439484.1, from coordinate 34,027,357 downwards.
GAGCAGGACTTTGGAATGATTGGGGTCTTGTATAAAGTCTCCTTAGTTCCCTGAGAGAGGGCCTTACTACTTAAATGCCTTCATAGTGCGAAGAAACACCGGTTGGCAAGAGTAATTCTTCGTTTGATCTCTGCACTGGTGTTGACATGTACATTGCGTACAATTTCTTCAAGAACGATGTTGAATAGGTTTCATGATAAAGCGTCGCCTTACCTCATTCCTTCCTCATCATCAAAAGATTTGGTGGTGTTCTTACCGATTTTGACGGAGCAGTGAGATTTCTCCATCGTCATCCTGCACATAAGCGGACGAGTTTGGCAGAAATGCCGAGATATGACATGGCTCTGTATGTTTCGTCCCTTATCACGCTATCATACGCGACTTTAAAATTGATAAAGAGGTGGTGTGTATCGATATGGAATTCCTGTTTTTTTTTTTTAAATCTGTCGGAGTGCAAACATTTGATCGACGGTTAACTTAGCTGGCTTAAGACCACACTGATAGGGGACATGGTAGCAGACAAGATTTTATAACCGACGTTTAGGAGACTTATTCCTCTGTAGTTGGTGCATTTTAGAGCATCTCCCTTTTCGTGGAAAGGGCACAATATAGCGAGGTTCCATTCATCGGGCATACATTCATCCAATCAAATTTTGCATATGAACTGGTATATTCTCCTAAGCAATTCATCTCCCGGTGATCTAATTAGTTCGGCTGGTAAGCCATCCCCAACAGCAGCCTTGTACGACTAAAGTTTGGATTATCGCCAGCCGCAATTCGGTTACGTCACACAGTGCGGCCATTTCAAGGAAATTTGGACAAAAATCGTTTTCTTGGTTTTAATGGCATATTTTACTATTTTACTGAAAAAAATTTGTTTAACACGAATTTTTTAACATAAATACATTTTTTTTTTATATAATAACTATTACCCCCCAACCCTCCCCCTTGTGAAAAATGGGTAATTTACTAACAAATTGACTTTAAAAAGAAAACAAATATTAAAAAACAACAGTAGTACCTACAATGCCATTTTGTACCTTCTTGTACAGCCAGAAACTTCTGATTTTATTCTGCTTTTAATTAAAGTTGCTTTGGTAAACAGTTTTTGAAAAAATAATTTTAAACACAAAAGTTTGGAAAAAAAAAGATTCAAACTTATTTTTTTTTTTCAAAATTTTTAGATTTTAAGTGCTATTTTTTTCGAAATGCAATGATTTTAATTATTCTTAGTCAAACACTGAAAACCGGATAGTTCTACGACTTTTACTTTGCCAGATATTGAATAAAGAAATCAACTTCTTCATTAACCGGTTGCTGAAATGATCATATATCCGGATTCTTCTTAGTTTTATGAGATAGCTGGTTCGTTTATTTTTTAATATTTTGAAAAGTAAAAGCCCTGGAACCATCCGGTTTTCAGTGTTCGACTAAAAATTGATGAGCATTGAATTTTTAAATCAAAAATAGTACTTAACTACGTAAAATTTTGAACAAAGTAAGTTTGGAATTTTGTTTATATTTTTTTTTTTTCAATCTTTTGAGTTTGAAAATATTTTTTTCAAAAAATGTAAATTAAAGCAACTTAGTTTAAAAATGAAATAAAAGAAGAGGTTTCTGGCCTTACAAAAACGTATATCATGGCATGGTACGTGTTACCGTTGTTTTTTAATATATTTTTGTCTGTGTTAATTGAAAGTCAGAATTTTTAATTATATGACCTTATTAAATAAATAAAAAATCGACAAAAATAGGGTAGCAGTTAGTAGCAAAAAATATTAGTAGAAGCACAAAATTGAATGTGTAACCTATGATTTTCAATCAAAATTACAGGATATTTTGAGCCGCTTTTTTTAATGTTCTTTCAAAGTAAGAGATAATTTAAAAAAATATTTTAAAAAATGTTTTTTTTTCGGAAGCAAAAAAAGTATTATTAAAATTGTTTTAGTGGGCTAAAAAGAAGTAAGCATTTAAGGATAACATACCGCCTTCAAATATCAAACATAATTTTTGCTTTAGTTTTGCACTACACTTGATATAAAAAATCAAATAAGCTGATTACAAAATGAGCCCCACTAAACTTCATTTTTGTTTGTTTTTTTTTTTAGAAATTGTGGTAGATTGTCCCGTATATGGTACCGTTTCGTCCAATGAGAAAAAATGTTGTTTTTATTTTAGTTTGGTTTTTTATCTAAACAAAACAACCGTTATTTTTATTAAAATCAAACACGTGTTTTTCTATTTTTGTCCAGGGGCGGCCGCACTGTGCGTCGTCGGGTGGACGTTGACGGAACTGTTGGCCATCATAGTCTAAGTTGAATGTAGTTTTTTGCCTACTAGCGGAATCTTGGCTTTCTTCGTCGTTAAGCAGTTTAGAGAAGTGTTCGTTCCAGATCCTCGGCAATGATTGTGTATCTTCCACCATATTCGCACTCTCATCTCGGCAGGCTTCCATTCTAGCTTTGATTCCCCGCTACGACTCTATAAAAATTTTGTATGTATCGCTATTTCGTTTCCTGTTTAAAAAAAAAACGGATCAAGTTTCATTTTCCAATAATGCGGGTCACTTTCACCATATGGTCATGGGTGTTCTAAAAACATAGACTTAAAAGAAGCTATATGGATAACCCTATTTAAAGCTTAAGCAAATCAGCCATTCTTTGTTATGTTTTACGAAACGAGCGTCTATTCAACCTCAATTACTATATGTAGGCAATAAACTATGGGTCATTTGCAAAAACTACACTTATTAAAAATAAATAAATCGTATTTTTGAGATTTCTCTTATCTTATATTTCTGTAGATAGTTGAAACTATTATAAGCATTTCAAAATTGCTTCAGGCATGCAGCAAGCTATTTCATCTTAAATATTTCCTAATCAAACTTAACAAAATAATATCTTATACGTCATTATAATTACGTATTCTGACCATGTCCGACTGTCCTAATCAGGACAGGTGAAGCAAGTAGCTTTATTAAGGAAGTTATTTTGTATTAGTTGATTTATTGAGGAACTACGTCAAAAATTCGTTGATATTTATTAGTTAAATTGATCCATTTAGTAACCCAAAATATATTCATAGGTATTCTTTCTAAATTAAGTTAGCTACCCATAGAGGACCAATATCTCGAAATCCAATTATGTTGGATCAATATTATACAAACAAATATTATATATTTGTATCAATTGATTGAGTAATAAATGTCAAATAGAAATCAACTACTAAATGTACCTACTTGGTATAATAAACATAATGTATTGGTATGCCTTGCCCATGACCGACCATTCATCTTTCATCATCTGTCTCAAAATTATGGATTTAATATAAAGTGTGTTGGTGTGTTCGTTATGTTGTATTTATGTATTTATTGTTATTTACCTCTTAATACCACTAGCAGAGAAACTTTACTCATATTGATTATAGTATAAAGGAATTAAAGTCCTTTCAATATAGAAATTCAATTTAGCTCCTTGATGGGGAAGTGACAAAAATCCAAAAAGGCAGCCAAACATTGAAAATGGGTGTTTCGTTACGGCGAACATCGGTCCCTGTTTTCCTAGAGCTATAGAGGTGAAATAATTTCTTGTATAGTTAAAGTTGGTGAAAATATCTTGTGAAGTACCTAAGGGTGCTTATTTTGGTGTGAGATAAGGAGAGGTAAGAATGCATCAAATCTAATCGAAAAAATGGACACGACTAGATCGCACAAACTTGCTCTCGTAGCTAACAACTTGAACGTAGCTTGTAGTTGACAGTGTGCATATGTATTGGTTCCATAACGTATGATACCATTAAAAAAAATTGAAAAGAAACAAGTTAAAATATAAATTACTACTAAAAATTACTTTAAGAGACGATTTTTCAATCATCAGTTAAACTACCAGAGGAATAAATATTATAGCAACAGGAACAAATTTTCGTTTTATTCGAAGAATACGCACTATCTGAGGCTTAACTGACTATTGAAAAATTGGCCCCTAATTACTATTAATTAATACAAATTTCTTATTTTAATAGCTAAAACAGATAGAGCTAAAAAAAGTATCCCATCTGATTTGTTTGGATTTGTTTGATAAATATGAATATATATGAAAAAAAAATTTAATTTTCTTAAAAATTCAATTTGTATAATAAAAATTATTGAACATTTTTAAAATTAAAATTTGGTATGCCAATATTGAGAATTTAATAAAATACAATTTTACAAAAAACTAAAAAAATATTCATTAATCCGTTTTCAAGACATTGAATTTTCAAAAAAAAAAAATTCAATAATTTTTTAAAAATCCAAAAATAATTTTTTCAAAAAATTGTATATGCAAAATTGTTAAAATTGTAAAGGACCTCTTGCATACAAAATTTGGTTACATAGGTGTAGCCGTTAACGAGAAATTTGAAAACCAAAAAATCAGTTCTATAACAGGTACCGTTATAAAAAAAAAATTGTCTAGCAAATTATTTATTGCAGTAATTATAGTAGGTGGCAATTTTTTTTTTCAAAATCCTTAGAGCTGTTTTCAAAATAAATACCGTTATTTTTTGAACTAAACAAAAAAATTCAATTTCCCCTCTAGGGAATCCCCTAGAACCTTAAGTCCAAAGTTTGAAGAAAATCGCTTCAGCCGTTTAGGTCGAGGTAAATACAGACAGACGGAGAGACGGCGGCGGCGGACAGACAGACAGAATTGCGAAACCTACTTTTTTCGCGTTCCCTATCATCGTAATGTTAGGGAAAATTATTATCTCGAGTTTTTTTCACGAATCCTAAACTTGCATTGTACTACATATGTATATCGCAAGTAAAAATATGTACTACTGGATCGCACGAACCTCCTCTCGTAGCTTTGATTTTATTTTTTCGTAAAAAAAAAATAATTCATACAAATTTTAAATGCAATATTCATTGACTAACTCAAATGTACCAAACCGCAAAATAATGATAAAATCAACCAAGCCGCAATGATGAGATTTGAAGGAATATACTATAAATCGGGTGGCACAACGGCTCATGAAGAACCAGGGCCTAGTGACTAACAACTCGCAACCATTCCTGTGTGCGCCTGTCGACAGGAATGGAAGGGACCTACAATTTTATGCCGAATCCGAACGGCTAGACGAGAAGCACTTATTCGTGACAAGTGATACTGTTGGAGGATTTGTCAATTCCTCGCAAGAGGCAGTAGCCCTGAAAAAAAACTTTTTAGTTTTTAGGTGGACGAGGCTGGGAAGCGAACCCAGACCTTCAGCGTGACAGTCGAACGCACTAACCATTACGCTAAGGGCTACTACAAGGAATATACTAAGTAGTTTTAATTCCATCATTCGATTGTTTTTGCTAAAAACGTGGTATGTATTCTTATTAGAACAAGTCTCAAGATTAAATAATTATATATAGATCGGTTAGAGATGTTTTCGAGAAAACTTGATAAAACCGAAATCACTGCGTTCTAGATGAGCTAAAACAAAAATTCGATTTTCTCCACTATAAAATCAAATAAAAATGCTTCACCCCAAATTTGAAGCAAATCCGTCCAACCGTCTAGGCTCTAGTTTGATGTACTTCATCAGGACACACAGAGAAACCTCTTAACGAGAAACACGTTTTTTGACTTCTGCATCATCCTTTTGCTAGTTTTGAATTTTTTTTTTTACTACGAAACCAATACTTGCCCTACAGAGCAAGTAAACATTTATTATTTGGGGATCACATACAAATACCATTATTGAAAACCTGAAGCACATCTGTCAACTTACAATTTACGAGTAGTTTTACCCTTTAACTGAACTTTTCCCATTGTTGTTTATTTTATTAATGCAAATAAAACATTTTTGTTATTAAAGAATATTGAATGTTTAATGCTATGTATGTAATAACAACATCGTTTGAACCCAATATATATGTTTCCATCTGAATGAGCGACATTAACGAAGATGGAACCTTTGACCCTGAAATCATGGAAGAACTTGAGACAAATGTCGTTGTAGAAGATAATGAAGACCAGTTTGAAATTTACCAGCAGCCGAAAGACGACGATGAAGAGGAAGAAGATGATTAAAATTATAAATTGTAGTTTTTGTACCCTTTATTCCATTTTTTTACTTTTAATAAAAATAAATGTATTGAATGATATTTTTTAATAAAAAGATTAATTCATAATTTATTTGTTTTTTTTTTTCATCATGTAAGAAGTTATTAATATTAATTAGGTTAAAATTCAAATATAATTCCTATATTTTCATTAACAATTCTGCATTACATGGGCAGGAAAGTGTTGTTAAATAAATTAATACTGAATAAAAAGTGGATAGGTTAGGAAAAAAATGATAAAATATAATATATAAATTAATAAAAATTGACAAATATTTATAAACATTGATTTATCGATAGTTCATCAACTATATATGGCGCGTTTTCGACCGGAGGCTCCGGTTGACCTGAAGTGATGCTGTGATCGCGCGCTCTCCGCCCTCTATCTGGAAAACGGTTCACCGTATGAAAAAAATTGTATTAACAAAATTTGTAGAGAATTTTGTATTCTACAATATTGATAATAAATACAAATAGCAAAAAACCAATAGGAAATGAGATATTTACAAAAAAAGATTTTTGTGACCTTTGACCTTGAAATTTAATAGTTGCGTACACCCTACCATACGTAGGTTTTGAGACAACTTTTAAGGTGTCAATATACAAGTAATTATAGACTTACATCTGGGTATCTCGAATTCCGAGGTAAACTTACTATAATGACTGGACTATTCCATTATTTACTGTTTCTTTTTTATTACAATTAAAATTACAATTACAATTACAATTACAATTACAATTACAATTACAATTACAATTACAATTACAATTACAATTACAATTACAATTACAATTACAATTACAATTACAATTACAATTACAATTACAATTACAATTACAATTACAATTACAATTACAATTACAATTACAATTACAATTACAATTACAATTACAATTACAATTACAATTACAATTACAATTACAATTACAATTACAATTACAATTACAATTACAATTACAATTACAATTACAATTACAATTACAATTACAATTACAATTACAATTACAATTACAATTACAATTACAATTACAATTACAATTACAATTACAATTACAATTACAATTACAATTACAATTACAATTACAATTACAATTACAATTACAATTACAATTACAATTACAATTACAATTACAATTACAATTACAATTACAATTACAATTACAATTACAATTACAATTACAATTACAATTACAATTACAATTACAATTACAATTACAATTACAATTACAATTACAATTACAATTACAATTACAATTACAATTACAATTACAATTACAATTACAATAACAATTACAATAACAATTACAATTACAATTACAATTACAATTACAATTACAATTACAATTACAATTACAATTACAATTACAATTACAATTACAATTACAATTACAATTACAATTACAATTACAATTACAATTACAATTACAATTACAATTACAATTACAATTACAATTACAATTACAATTACAATTACAATTACAATTACAATTACAATTTCAATTACAATTACAATTACAATTACAATTACAATTACAATTACAATTACAATTACAATTACAATTACAATTACAATTACAATTACAATTACAATTACAATTACAATTACAATTACAATTACAATTACAATTACAATTACAATTACAATTACAATTACAATTACAATTACAATTACAATTACAATTACAATTACAAATACAATTACAATTACAATTACAATTACAATTACAATTACAATTACAATTACAATTACAATTACAATTACAATTACAATTACAATTACAATTACAATTACAATTACAATTACAATTACAATTACAATTACAATTACAATTACAATTACAATTACAATTACAATTACAATTACAATTACAATTACAATTACAATTACAATTACAATTACAATTACAATTACAATTACAATTACAATTACAATTACAATTACAATTACAATTACAATTACAATTACAATTACAATTACAATTACAATTACAATTACAATTACAATTACAATTACAATTACAATTACAATTACAATTACAATTACAATTACAATTACAATTACAATTACAATTACAATTACAATTACAATTACAATTACAATTACAATTACAATTACAATTACAATTACAATTACAATTACAATTACAATTACAATTACAATTACAATTACAATTACAATTACAATTACAATTACAATTACAATTACAATTACAATTACAATTACAATTACAATTACAATTACAATTACAATTACAATTACAATTACAATTACAATTACAATTACAATTACAATTACAATTACAATTACAATTACAATTACAATTACAATTACAATTACAATTACAATTACAATTACAATTACAATTACAATTACAATACAATTACAATTACAATTACAATTACAATTACAATTACAATTACAATTACAATTACAATTACAATTACAATTACAATTACAATTACAATTACAATTACAATTACAATTACAATTACAAATACAAATACAAATACAATTACAATTACAATTACAATTACAATTACAATTACAATTACAATTACAATTACAATTACAATTACAATTACAATTACAATTACAATTACAATTACAATTACAATTACAATTACAATTACAATTACAATTACAATTACAATTACAATTACAATTACAATTACAATTACAATTACAATTACAATTACAATTACAATTACAATTACAATTACAATTACAATTACAATTACAATTACAATTACAATTACAATTACAATTACAATTACAATTACAATTACAATTACAATTACAATTACAATTACAATTACAATTACAATTACAATTACAATTACAATTACAATTACAATTACAATTACAATTACAATTACAATTACAATTACAATTACAATTACAATTACAATTACAATTACAATTACAATTACAATTACAATTACAATTACAATTACAATTACAATTACAATTACAATTACAATTACAATTACAATTACAATTACAATTACAATTACAATTACAATTACAATTACAATTACAATTACAATTACAATTACAATTACAATTACAATTACAATTACAATTACAATTACAATTACAATTACAATTACAATTACAATTACAATTACAATTACAATTACAATTACAATTACAATTACAATTACAATTACAATTACAATTACAATTACAATTACAATTACAATTACAATTACAATTACAATTACAATTACAATTACAATTACAATTACAATTACAATTACAATTACAATTACTACAATTACAATTACAATTACAATTACAATTACAATTACAATTACAATTACAATTACAATTACAATTACAATTACAATTACAATTACAATTACAATTACAATTACAATTACAATTACAATTACAATTACAATTACAATTACAATTACAATTACAATTACAATTACAATTACAATTACAATTACAATTACAATTACAATTACAATTACAATTACAATTACAATTACAATTACAATTACAATTACAATTACAATTACAATTACAATTACAATTACAATTACAATTACAATTACAATTACAATTACAATTACAATTACAATTACAATTACAATTACAATTACAATTACAATTACAATTACAATTACAATTACAATTACAATTACAATTACAATTACAATTACAATTACAATTACAATTACAATTACAATTACAATTACAATTACAATTACAATTACAATTACAATTACAATTACAATTACAATTACAATTACAATTACAATTACAATTACAATTACAATTCAAATAAAAAAAAATTGAGCAAAGCAGGTATGAAGAAAAAAATCATTTTATCGAAAAACCATCAGCAACGTATTTTTTCGCCAAAATAAAACTGTAATTTACGTACGAAAAAAAACGACGAAGTATTTGTTTTTAAATAACATCAAAACTGAAAACCTTGTGTGCATTATTTTTTGTCTAAAACATAAAACTGTAATTTATTTGAATATTAAATTTACAAAGTTTGATCTCAGTCAGCAATCACTGAAGCTATTTTTTGGGACTATTAAAAAATGAAATCACTGTATGGGAGTACTGAAAAACTTATTGCCAGGTCAAAAATGATAAAGACCTGAGCTTGATGTGCATGCAGCGCTGCATTATTTTTTAACAAAACTAAATCAATCAAGTTTCAATCATTCATCCTGATAGGATTTTTGTTTTAAAAAAAAAGTTATCTCAAAGATTAGCCTCTAAGCCAGACAGTCTTGCCTGTCATGCCTCATACCTACTTGAAAAAAAAAAAAAAAATAGTACCTAAAAGAAAATACTTACTGAATAGAATGAACTCGTTATCCTGCCGGATATTGTTCATCTCCATCCATCCATGTAAATGGTGAAAAGATTTTTATTTGATTTTATTCCTATAAGGCATTATTAAAGTGCATTCTGTCCTTTTGCATTTGCAAGACCAGGAAGACACTGTGTCACACGAAGAAGAAAACAAAAATCAAATAAAAAGGAAACTATCTTTTGAGCGTATAAAGGCAGCGAAGATATACCTACCTAACTCTTGTGCAAATCTTGAAGGCAAATGCATTCAAACTTCACAAAGTCATGTGCTTGGTGCTTGTGTGGAGCATAAACGCCTAGTGGCTATACGCTATACGTTTGCCTTATAGAATAGAGGTATCACTTATGTTATAATATGAATGGCACCATCTTCCATCAAAATCCTTTTGCAAGTTCAACAAATGCACATGCCAAGGCCTTTAGAATAACAACTCAGTGAACTTAAGACTAAAAGCTGACGGCTTTTGACTCTTTGTTTCCAGTTCAATGAATTGTCTCCTCAACAGTTGGCATCATAATATAATGTTAAAATGCCTTTTTGATAAATCGTTAGAATTTATTGTCTTTTCTAAATCGCAAAGCAAATAAGTTATGGATGTTAAACCGAGAAGGATCCTTGAATGGAATATGAAATGCTGCAGATATTCCCTGTTGTGTCTTCAATGTTATAACAACAGATTGATTTTTTTAAGATATTAAATACCTAGTAAAAGTTCTTTTTTATTAGTGAATTTTAATTCTTAAACTGCAATAAAACAAGTTAATATTTGAGTTGACTCAAACATTAATATTAAAATATCATTTGAAGAGGGAATTCCTAATGAAGCACTTTTTTGTTTTAAGCGTTTTGAATACTTATTTACTTTGTGCACGAGAAGAGACTTAAGACCATCGCTTGTTTTTACCAATTAAGTCAGGTTTAAGAGATTTTATATTTATTACTGTTTTCTGTATTTAGTACTGTTTTATTAGATTCATAGCAAGTTATTTACTAGTGAGAAAATTCGAGATTTTTGTTCAAACTTGCTATAACGATTGCTGGTACGACAAAAAAAGTTGGTGTCAAAAATCATCGGGTTAAGCGGAACCTGCCACACACATTTGTATAGCTACTAAGGAAAATATTTTTTTCTACGATTTCGATAAAACAAAATGGGCACGACTGGATCGCACAAACTAACAACTAACAACAGCTTTTAATGATGTCCCGCTGTGTGTACGTAATAGCGAAATTCTTATATCTGCCAGAGATCGATTGCTACTGCAGGACGATATTAACAATTTCGATTTATGGTGTCATAAAAACGGTTTGAATCTGAACCCAATTAAATGTCAAGCCATGACTTTTTCTAAAAAAAGGATTCCAAGTACATATAATTATAAAATTTCCGAACATGTTTTACTTCGTGTTCAATGTTTTAAAGACCTTGGAGTTCATTTAACTTCTAAGCTTGATTTTTCGGAACACATCAATTTTATTGTTAAAAAAGCCAACTCTATGTTGGTATTTGTAAAGCGATGGTCTAAGGAATTTCAAGATTCTTACGTAACCCTCGCTCTTTACAACTGCTTTGTTCGACCCCACCTTGAATATGCATCTCAGATATGGACTCCTTTCTACGAAGTTCATAAAAATAGGATAGAAGCAGTACAGCGTAATTTTATTCGTTTCGCGTTGAAGGGATTACAATGGGCAGATCCGTATAACCTTCCGCCTTACGAGCATCGGATCAAAGGAGGATCAGTATTGATATTGTATTCGCACACCAACTTATAAGTGGTGTTATCGATGCGCCTGATTTATTAAATTGCTTAAGTTTCAACTTTCGGGAAGGGGCCCACAGCCTTCGCAGTCTGGATTTGATGAACTTACCCCAGCATCGTACTAATTATGGAATGCATGAACCGTTAACCCGTATGTGCAAGCTATTAAATTTAAATGAAGATATTTTTGACTTCAATATTAATAAAATTAAACTTAAAAGTGTATTGAAGACCAGTATACCACGCTCATAAATGTTTGTATAAGTCACAATTTTTGTGTTATTATTGTTTCATGTTTTTGTTCTTGATTGTCTCATTTTGTGTTGAGAATGCGTTCTCCTTAGTGTTTTTTTGTAGTCTGTCTGTTACTACTAACTACTAACACTGCACTAAGTGATGAGCCGATGTACACATTTTTGTGTTGACAATTCTTTTGTCGTAAGTTGCAGCTTGATTTAAGCGCTCTTTGATAAAGATCTGATAGTGTAAAAACAAAACAAAAACAAAAAAAAACAGCTAACAACTTTAACGTAGTTAAACGATGACGATGTTATATTATTACTATTATTAATTTAATAATATTATGATATCATTTCCGAAATTGAGGAATACAAATAATCATACAAAATTAAAAAAGAAAATGTATACATGGACATTTTTTGTTTCTGTAAAAAACTATTACATTGTTATTTAAATATTCGAATAAAAAAGTAGTTAGACCTACATAAGAAGTATGCCATCTGTTTTTTTTGATAAATTTGAATTAATGAAAAAAAAAATTAAAAATTCGTTAAAGCGGTTTTTTTTTAAATTAATTTTTTATATGTAAAAATTCTTGAGCATTTTAAGAAATGTAATTTGGTATGCCAACTTTTAGTATTTAATAAAATTCAATTTTTCACAAAATTTAAAAAAAATCACTTTCTCGTTTTCAAGATATTGAATTTTCAATACTTGTTTAAAAATTTAAAAATTATTTTTTCAAAAATTTGTATATACAATCTTAAATTGTAAATGACCTTTTGCATAAAAATTTTGGTCGAAATCGGAAATTGAGAAATTTGATAACAAAAAAAATCGGTTGCATGACAGGTACCGTTAATACTCGTTATTGGTTAAATTTTTTTATGAAAATATTTAACATTATCTTATATTTACCGTTTTTGAGATAAATAGCTTTTCAAAGTAAAAAGTGATTTTTTTAATTTTATTTTTTGTAAAAAAATGTATTCATTCAAATTTTAAATGCAATATATTCAAACAAATTGAGCTAGAACAAAAATTCGAATTTCTCCTCTAGAAAATCAATTAAAAATGCTTCATACCAAATTTGAAGTAAATCCGTCCAACCGTTTAGGCTCTAGTTCAATGTACTTCATCAGGACGCACAGAGAAACAGACCGACGGACCTCTTACGGGAAACACGTTTTTTGACTTCTCCATCATCGTAATGTTAGTTTTGATTAAAACCTCTATTTATTTTTACACAAAACCAATACTTGCCATATAAATCAAGTAAAAATTCAATTAGGCATTTATGGCACCTTCGGTTGAACCACAGTTTTGGTTTTTG
>OX439484.1:33971386-34013386 GCA_949320155.1 Melangyna quadrimaculata | reverse complement strand
AATAACCATGATGTATAGTATTATGTATGTATTGTAGTCGTACATATATTCTATACTAATAAATGGAGGTTAATGTTCATGAGAATCCGAAGAAGACTCATCATCATCCTTTTGTATCTTCGGGTTCCTTGCATGCAACGAACGTAAATCTAGTTCCTATATTGTAGCTCCATACCTTCTACCACATCATTCATGTTTTATTATCCTGGATAATTTCATCTTATATATTCGGTTCGCATTGGGGACGATTTCACCTCAAAGTTCACAGTTCATTTCCTGGATGTCGATTAAGGTACAAGGTGTATTAACCCACATATATGCAGCTTATTGTGTACTAACTTAACTGAAAGGAGATAAGGCAAAAGAGAAAAGAAAATACATACACTATGAAACTGTCGTTTTATGTTCATGAGTATAAGTTGTATATAATTATGTATGCATCATCTGTGTTAGTTTAAGGGACTCAATTCATATGAAAAGAAATAGGTCTTGAATAATTTAAAAAAAAATCCACTGCATAAATTCTAAACATGGTGTCAAAGTAAAAAGATGATCCTACTCTAGTCGAAACTATGCATTCAAATGTACATATAATATGTATAACAGAATCAGATAAAACTATAACTATAATAATTTTTAACTATATGCCTGCAAGACCTCAGGTCTTGCAGGCACTGGTTAAAAGGAATAGACTATCTTATAAGAACTATGATAAGGGCATTCCATCACAATTATTTGAACTTGATTACCTATGACTCTAGTAGTTAAGCGGATGTACATATATATGAACCTATTTAAACAAAAATAATTTTAGAAAAGAATTCATTTTACTTTACATTATAGTTGAAATTTTTGTACAAATAACACAATTGAAGGGTCCAGGGGAAAAACGGATTAAGTCCATTTTTTAAAAAAATGAAACTAATGATGACATCTTGTAGGTTTCTGTTAGTACTATTTGATAAAAATAAATCCATAAATAAAATATATGAGTGAGGGTTAGGCCAAAAACGCATTCTGCGTCTACCCTTCAATAAAAAAGAGTAAACAAGTCATTTATGTACACATGGAATGAGGGAATAGCTTCACGTGGCCCACAGGAAATAGGGTTTTGCATTATGCCTTATGTGAAAGGCAATGTGGAGGCCAAACCCGGAACATAAGAATGAGCACCATTTGCACATACATGGTCAATAATTCTACCTTCCCAGTGGAACAGATAGACCACACATTTTTAGTATCTGGCCACTTATTCCTTCCATGCGACCAAGATTTTGGTCTCATTGAAAAGGAAAAAAAATATTACAAAGACATTTTTACTCCTGATGATTGGGATCGTGTAATCATAACGGCAAAAAAAGGAGAACCATTTCATCTAGTAAAGATGCAAGCTTTAAAAGCATATCCTCAATCGAGAAATTAGTCACAAATAGAAAAATTTCCTCGGATAAGACTTCGAAAGTTGAATGACTTAAATTCCAATGGCTTCGATTTCAAAACGTGAAGTCATTTATTATTCAATATAAGTACTCATTCAATATTGATGTTTTATTTCAAGAAGTTGACATTTCAAAGAGGAAATCCAGCAAATTCGTGGATGTGGAATTGGATACGCTTTATCCTGAATGTAGATTCATTGAAGCAGCAAAGTTTAAGGACTTACAGGAACTCAAAGAATTCATACCTCCTCTAAACCACGAATTTTATAACAATTTAAAAACAAATTCGAGAGCTGAAGACGAAGTCATTGAAGAAGAAGACGAATAAAGATTTCCAATTATTAATTTGTATTATTTTTTTGAGAGGGTAATATTAATATCATTTATCTGAAGAAAGGACAATGGGCATTTTGCCCTATCGATGTAACACATTGTGACCTATATCATTTTAAAGGTCTCGATGAGTACTATCTTTTATTGTATGGGCAAAAGTTTGTATCGCGGGCAGGGAAGGTGTTATGGACGTTAATGTAATCTTTAATGCATCTTTCATTTATCGTGTAACTTCGGAACGACGTGACCAATTGAAGTCATATTCTTACAATATGTTAAATGTTGTTAGATAAAAGTTTCCAATTATGAGCGGATCCGGTAAGTGGCGCTGTTGTCAAGTTATTGCCAAAAATTCTCTTTTTATTAAGCAAAATCGCTCATATTCAAATGTGACATTGGTTTATTACAAGAAAATAAAATCACAAAATATAGATTTGATATGTGGCGCAGTAGTGAAGTTATTAGCAAATGCTTTAGTTATAACGCAAAGTTGCTCATTCTCACTTATATCATATATTGGTTTAACTATTGCAAAACTAAATCACAAAATATGGATCTGGTAGGTGGCTTTGACTTAAGACTAAGATAGATGCCGTGCTTCATCTAATGGTCTTATTACTATTTTCTTAAATGGTCGTGTTTTCGAGTGGAAAAAACATTGGATCAGTTAAAATTTTTGTCTCAGCATTTGAAAAAAAAATACATTTTTTCTTATGAATCAACAAACATCGAATAAGCAGTTCAAAAATTTTGACAGATTGAGCGGTTTTTTAGCAGTTTTGTTTTTTTTTTTTTTCTTAATTTGTGTGCAATATGGAACATCTGTGTCTGACCTGTGTTCGCTCTTGAACTTGAAAACAGTGCTGCCTACCGGATCCGCTCATAATAAGAAACTATTATCTAACAACACTTAACATATTATGTAAATATGACTTCAATTGGTGACGTCGTTCCGAAGTTACACGTTAAATAAAAGATGCATAAACGATTACATTAACGTCCATAACACCTTCCCTGCACGCGATACAAACTTTTGCCTGTACAATAAAAGATAGTACTCATCGAGACCTTTAAAATGATATAGTCCACAATGTGTTACACCGACAGGCCAAAACGCCCATCCTTAAAAGCTCGACTTCAACGCCACCTATCGGGTCCATATTTTGTGATTTTATTTTCTTGCAATAAACCAATGTTACATTTGAATATGAGCGGTATTGCTTAATAAATAGAGATTTTTTGTCAATAACTTGACAACAACGCCACCTGCCCGATTCGCTCATAATAATAAACTATTATCTAACAACACTAAACATATTATGTAAATATGACTTCAATTGGTGACGTCGTTCCGAAGTTACACGTTAAATAAAAGATGCATAAACGATTACATTAACGTCCATAACACCTTCCCTGCACGCGATACAAACTTTTGCCTGTACAATAAAAGATAGTACTCATCGAGACCTTTAAAATTATATAGTCCACAATGTGTTACACCGACAGGCCAAAACGCCCATCCTTAAAAGCTCGACTTCAACGCCACCTATCGGGTCCATATTTTGTGATTTTATTTTCTTGCAATAAACCAATGTTACATTTGAATATGAGCGGTATTGCTTAATAAATAGAGATTTTTTGTCAATAACTTGACAACAACGCCACCTGCCCGATTCGCTCATAATAATAAACTATTATCTAACAACACTAAACATATTATGTAAATATGACTTCAATTGGTGACGTCGTTCCGAAGTTACACGTTAAATAAAAGATGCATAAACGATTACATTAACGTCCATAACACCTTCCCTGCACGCGATACAAACTTTTGCCCATACAATAAAAGATAGTACTCATTGAGACCTTTAAAATGATATAGGTCACAATGTGTTACATCCATAGGACGCACTCCATACAAAAGTGCCCATTGTCCTTTCTGTTTCTTCTTTTTTTTTAATCAATACTGCCAAAATGGCCTAACCCTCACTTCCTATCGATATAATTTTTTTAATGGATTCCAAAATGGCCTAA
This sequence comes from Melangyna quadrimaculata, assembly GCA_949320155.1. NCBI lineage: Eukaryota > Metazoa > Arthropoda > Insecta > Diptera > Syrphidae > Melangyna > Melangyna quadrimaculata. The sequence goes on along the minus strand of OX439484.1, from coordinate 34,009,580 downwards.
GCCACTTTTTTTCTTATTTATTGTTTAAAATAGTCTTGCTGTTAATAAATAAAGACCTTATAATAACCTGAGACAAATGCTACAAATAATACTCTTTTACGAATAATAATACAAAAAATATATATATTTTAAAAAAATGTTTTCTTTTAAACCCATTTTTCTCAGAACGAATTTTTCGGGCTTAGGCCGTTTTGGCGCTGAGCGCCTCAATTGTCGTCATGTTATTACACGGCCTATTTCGTCCTCGAAGCTCGGATTATAAGCTTGGCGAAGTGGACTTTCATACAGGCATTGTAGGTGATTGGTATCGGACCAGAATCGACAATTTCGTTTATTGATGACGTGAGCATTTAGTAGGAAATTTAACACTGTAGCATCATGATAAAAATTGTATTCATAAGATTCGTGGAAAGAAAATGCGTTCTAGCGTACTGTACAGCTCCATAGTGACTATATTTCCATAAAAGTGACGCAGCAAGCACAATACCAATGTGCTTCCTCGCATCGTACGCATGGAAATCTGATGAAAATGAAACCCTTATTTCTCACCCTGTACAAGGGTTGAATTATTCAATTTTTGATAAATAGAATTTATTTATTTTTTTTTTGAGAAGATAACACGTTATTCATTTGTATATAATGTATCATGTGCACGTTTTGGAATTTTCTAATACATTATCCAATCCAGAACTTACCAACATCTGAGCCCAACAAAATACTTTTTCTTATTGCCGACATTCTATACTAGCAGATACCTTCATTTTATTCGAATAATTACAATTTTCGCTGTGCATATTATGATTGCAAAAAGAAATCCATTTTTTTTTAGAAACAAGAATTAATTTAAAAAGATGATAGTTAGAATTATACGGTGCGAAGCGAAGTGGAAAAGAAGCAGATAAAATAAAAATTAATTGTAATTGTATAAAGTACTTGCTTAGCTACTCGTACTAGAAACTAGAAAGATATCACCCACTTAAGATTTATACAATAGGACGGTCCTTATATAAAGGTCATTGTCTCGTTTTGAATGACGCACACCCCTCTTATTTGTTCTAAATAATATATATTTTCTACCTGGCTCCCAAGACGTCTGAAGTTTTATATGAGAGATCCCATGGGCGTTAGGTAATAATGCCCAAGGCAAAAGCGCCCCAATTGATTTGGAATTATCACCCAAAAATTGAACACAGTCTTAAGCGATTTTTCCAAAAAAAAAAAAAAATTCAACGCAATTTATTGTTAATAGTTTTCTTTAACAAGAGTACCTAGGGTTGACCGCTTCGCGGGTTCAACGATTTAAACTCTCTTTTTGGGTCCTCTGTCCCACTCACGCGACTCTGACGCTCCGCTTAGGGTATGCTCAGTCGCCAGGCAGGTGCCTATGTTGTCAGTATGGTGTGCACAACCAAAAACTGAAAACATAGGCGCCTCTGCCTGGCGACTAAGCATATGCCCTAAGCGGAGCGACGGAGTTGCGTGAGCGGGACAGAGGACCAAAAAAAGGTATTTAAAGTTATTGAACCTGCTAACGATCCACCAAAAGTACTGTTTATTACAAATAATTTGAAAACACACCAACTGACATCATAGGCGCCTGCCTGGCGACTGACCATACCCTCAGAGGTGGTCAGAGATTTTTTTGGGCAATATTTCCTTACATTTGGGCGTAACCTCGTTGTTTTGTAATAGTTTTTGGCAATATTTCCATTTTTTGGGCTCTACTTCCAGTTTGTCTATTTCAACTTAATATTTGTGGGCGTTTTTTTTTATCTAGATACGTATAGAAAAAGCGGAAAAAACGCGCAAAATTGGAAACAAAAATACAACAACAATTTCCTCAGGATTTTTTTGGGCGATAATTCCAAATCGATTTGGGCGCTTTTGCATTGGGCGTTATTGCCGAACTCCGATCCCATGTTTTTTCGTGAATCAAAATTTGAAAAATCTTAACTTTGGTAACGATTGATAAAAAAAAAAATTGAAAAAATGTTCACTTTTATCATATTTATAAAAATGTATCAGACAAAAATGTACAACAGTTATCTTTCCCTAATTATAGCCATTCAAACAAAAATATTTTTTTACTTAATTTTAATAAATGTAGTAAAATTGTTTTAAATACATTTATTTAAACATGACATGTGTGCAGAAATTCAATTTTCTTTATCAATCATTACTAAAGTTATGAATTTTTAAAATTGGATCTACAATACAATACATGGGATTTCATATATAAAACTTCTGACATCTTGGGGCCGGGTTAATGTTAATATAATGAATGAGCATGATTTTTTAATTTATTAAGAACAAATTAGGGGGCGGAGGTGCGTCATTCAAAATAAGACAATTCCCTTTGTAAGCTTTGTTATTGTTGCTTGTTTTAAGCTAAATAAAACAAATAAATATAAGGACCACCCAACTACATACATTATAATGTTTACCTACACAACAGTATTTGACTTTGTCTTCATTAAAATAAAGAATTTCTTAGGATATTTCAATAATGTCTAAAATTCACTTTCTGTTTTAATTAATTTCCTTCTAGGTATGCAGATTCCAGGTATTGGTAAATCCATCAAAAATGCATATTGTAAAATTGCTATAGCAACAAAAGCCAACAAATGCTTTTCATCCAATTATTGCGATCTTAACACAAATACCTGATGCTCTTGCAACTATGCCAGGAATTAATTATAATAACATAATACCTATACCATAGGGACAGCTTTATCCTCCTTTTACCAAAGTCAAACCGAAAATGCTTCATCTGGCAAATACATTTCAAAATAGAAATCTAAAACTTCTTTCCATCAAAAACTTACACAAGCCTATAAGGTCATCTAGTGAGTCATTTGAGTCCTATAAGTAAAATGGAGCTTCATTAGAATGCCCATATCCTATTCATTTAGCATCAAGATGAATCTATCGAATGGGATGTGATATGAAATATGAATTAAAAGACAGTTTCAGAATCAAACGATTACGTTAAATTTTAATTATTCGTTATGACCTTTACAATATTCATTTTTCAGATGAGTTTTCACCTATAGGTAAATAAGATAGGTAAATAAGATGGCCTATTCGTTAACTTTGATTTATTTTCATTAGACTTCTTTTTCATACGAATATGTAGATGTACATAGGTTAAGCCCTTTATAGATGTAAAACAAAGTATAAAGCGTATTATTGTATTTGTGTGCCTCCCCATTTGTCTTGTTACATTTTCAAATTAATCAGACGCAAACCTTATTCAAAACAAAATTATGTTAAAAATGGAAAATAATATTTTCGTCCTGCAAAATATCCAATTTACATGGCACATAGTGGCAATCGTATATTCATCCGGTTTACATTTTGATGAACCTTCCTTCCGCCTTGTATGTAAGTATAAGTATACTGGTATACCTAGGGTGACCACCTCTCCCAACACAACAATTTTCTAAGAGCCAGTTTTTCAGTGCGGGATTTAAGTTAAAACCGAGTTAACTCATCAAATTTGGTGAACTAACTCTGGATTAACTTAACAAATGCTTTTGTTATTTTATGTTCCTTGTTTATTTAAGACTTTTTGCATTTACCTTTCAATTAAAAACTGCTTCTTGAAGTAAATGTAGACAAATCTATTTCCAGAGTTAAGTAACTCTGGTTTAACTGACCGCTGAGAAACTGGGCCTAAATATTATATGAATATTTAATAAATATAAATAAAAAAAATTATTTGAATTATCGTGCTTTTTTAATGAATATTTCCCATCCGACAATGTTTCTCAAACGTTTTTGGCTGGCTCAACAAGAACTCGAAGAACAGAAGACATAACATTTTTATGTTAATACTAAACCGGCTGTTATTGGTCGGTAGACCATATTTCGTTTGTCCAAGAGAACGCTTTCTATTTTGGCTGAGACCGCTACCAAACAAAGAATGTTCTCCACAATTTTTAGCAAATAATTGTATGGATTTTTTTTGTTTTTAAAAATGTCAGTAGAAACTACATAGCAACACTGTTTTCTTCCTATGATTGAATCTTTTACACAGTAACATATTTTGTTGAAAAGGTTTTCTTAATAAAATTGTCTTTTTCTTTTAAATTTCCATTCAACAGATATATTCCACACTATCTTCGAATTTTATGGATAACAATCGAACAAAACCAGTCGCGAACACCGCACCGTAAGAAACGATTCGAAACGATAATGGTTGGAATGCAGTTAAAAACAAAACAAATCATATAGGTACAAGAATAATGAAATCTCAAGCACTAAAGTTGTGTTCAGGATGTTGATGAATTAAGTTACAAACACCAGGAAAGAAATATTAAAGGATGTGCTAACATTGTTTAAGATTTTATCTCAATTTATTTTTAAATTTCGGTACACTAATTTGATTTCGGTATATTTGTGTGTACCGAGGCTTTTCTTTGGTACACGGTACACAGCACCTTAGGTATCCCTTTTGCTTATTTTTGTTGTTGTTTTTGAAAATAAATGTAGGTTCTTACGCACGTCGTCGACCAATGTTTCATTATACGTTCTGGCTTCTGGTTCTGGTGCTGGCAAGTGGCAAGTGGTACCAGGAACAATACCAAGGCAGTTTCGGGCAATGTGATTCAACTTCATTGACCTCAATTACACGAAATTATATGAACAGGTTTATTTACTACCCTGCAGAGCATCGTATCGACAGTATTCCTTGGGTATAATTATTACGAGGCCGTCCAGCCGTTGCTGAAACTAACTTCACGCATATTTATTTGTGGTTATGGTAATACAATGTTTCTGAGGTGGAAAATTGAGAAGTGTCATTGTTTGCAGAGTCGTCGGTCGGTCTTCGTCCGTCAAATCATGGCTAGGGCTAGGGCTCTTTTCATAAACCTGCAATAATTATATACATATATATACTCGTATTTGGATCGAGTTTATTTTGGTTTTTATGTGTTGTGACTGTGAGTCAAAATCAGAAAGTTAATCAGCTAGATAATTGATATAAGGCTTTCCCATGCCAATGTGAAACATTCGCAACGATAAAAAAAAAACGAGCGGGTCTAGAAGTAATTGCCAAGTATGTGTCTTAATGACATGACTAACAAATTACTGAAACTAATTTACCTTTTATGTATTAGGTTTAGTATATCGTTGCAAATTATTTTTTTGAATATCCCAAAACAAGTGGTTTTAAAATCGGGTAAGCCTTGATTAAAACAAATTATATGGCTGAAGAATTTCTGAAACATCTTGAATTTTTTTTTTGACCATTTACTGAATTTTAGATGACATGCTTTTTTGCGAATATCCCCTATTAGTCTAAGAAAAATAGAAAAGTTAAAGTCTTTTTTATGGAATGATGACTTTTTTAAGTACAACAAGTAAAATATTACACAAAACCATTTTAAAATAATGGAATATTAAAGAAAGTTGATATAAATAATTCATTTATCATGTTTAAGTACCAAGAATCAAAAGAGTTCCCAAAAATATCTGAAGTTAAAGGGTGTTTCTTATTTAGGGAGAGATGCAAGTGAGTGATTATTATACCATAACATCCATAAACAAATTCTAACACTTATGAAATTCTATTTTAATTAATTAAAAAGGTCACGTTAACAGGAATTCTTATGAAATTCGCTAAAAAATAAAATAAATTTGTGTTGGAAACCAAAGATGAAAAGAGTCCACAGAAATATCTGAGGTCTAAAGGTGTTTTTGGGGATCTAAATTTTGACTTGCTTAACGAAAAATACAGTCATTTTTGTTAATTTGTTAATATTTATGAACATACACAGCATTATCTTAAATCATCAATTCACAAACTTGACAAACTCCCTAAAGTATACGAATTTAAATAGGCTCTCGACACAATAATATTTACCTAACCTAACAATTAATATAAAATAGAGCATAGCCACAGGATTTCTGGGCGATTTTGAATATACTGTGTGGTGTATGTTGTGAATAAACCGAATTTTGTGGCTCAAGGAAAAACAATTAGTTTTAGATATGCACATCCCGAGTCACTTGATTATGGTTAAAATCGTTTTGTAATCGAGTTTGTAAAAAATATTTCAAAGATACACGACTCGAGCGCACGAAACTTGCTTTCTTAACTAATAATGTAAATTAAGCTAGAAACTGAAGATGTATATTATGTTGTAGCCCGTAGCTATATCATGTTGAAGTACGTTGGACTGTCACGTTGTCGAGCTAGAGGTCTGGGTTCACTTCCCAGCCTCGTCCTCGTAAAAAGTTTTTTTCAGGGCTACTGCCTCTTGCGAGGAATTGACAAATCCTCCAAGAGTATCACTTGCCATGAATAAGTGCTTCTCGTCTATCCGTTCGGATTCAGCATTAAATTGTAGGATGCGCACACAGGTATGTTTGCGAGTTGATAGTCACTAGGCCCTGGTTCTTCACGAGCCGTTGCACCACCTAATTTATTTATTTTATGAAGCAAGTTAAATTATAAATTACGACTATATAATGCGTAGTGCAACGGCCTCTGAGGTAGCTTGGTCTAGGTTCGAATCCAGTTGACGGCAAAACAATTTATGAATTAAAATTGGAACTGTAGACTAAGCACCACTAAAAAGAAATCTGATAATTGGTGTGGCAGCCATGAAATTGCAATAATTCCAGCCAAAATGTAATACTCGGTGGTAGCCAACACAAGTGGTTGTTGTTCATTCAAAACCTTCAATGTTAAATATGACGGAGCAAACGCTATGCAGCCTAACTGCAAGTGTTATCACGAGAACACACCTTTAAATTACTATTAATGTTTTATTTAAAAAGCTTAAAAAGCCAGAGCTCAAAATAAAGTAGCCATCCGATATGTTAAATAAACATACAATTTATGAACAACAAAAAAAAATCATTATAGCGGTTTTTTTTTCAAATATATTTTGTAATAGGTACATATATAAAATGTCTGCAACATAAAAAAAAATATTAATATTTAATAAAAAATAATTTTGCACAAAATTTAAAAAATATTTGCTCACCTATTTTCAAGATATTGAATTTTCATAACAAATAATTTAAAATATTTTTAAGAATCCAAAAAATATTTTCTCTCTCTCTTTTCTAAGTTTGTGTATGCAAAATTGTTAGAATTGTAAAGTTAAAAAAAATTGGCCAAAATCAGTGAAAGCCGTTAACAAGAAATTTGAAAATCAAAAAATCGGTTCTTTAATAAGTACCTACCGTTAATGACGGTTATCTACCAAATAAATGTTAACAAAATATGGACCAATCTCAACAAAATAGTTGGTAATTTTTTGTAATCAATAATTGTATTCAATTAAAACAGCTTGAATTGATATAGTCGTATGGGGGATATCGTCAAAATAACGGGGATTTTGAACTGGCCTTATACAAAACGAAAGGCGGTACATCAGTGTATTTTAGGTAAAATGTTTTTCTATGATCATTTCATTACCTCACATTAAAGAAAAGGGACTCACATTTTTTTTACGAATAGAAAACTTATAAAGAAAAAATATGGACTTAATCTAGAGATTCAAAGCATGCTCGCCCGAAAATTAAGTTATTTTACCTTGGGCCACTCAATGTGTTGTGCCTTCAATATTTGCACTGCAACACGAAAACAAGAATAAATTGTGTCTTTAGGCTAGCAACCGATTTCGCATTGAATTGGATTTTTTTTTTTATAAAAAACACAAAAAAAAAATGATTCTGATTGAATTCATCCATAAGGCTTCACCAACCAAACTGAACTTGATTCCAATTAAGCAATATATGTATAGGACTGGACAAAACCAATGGTCCGAATGAGTGCTTCAAAGATTGTTAAATGACTGGGTAAGCAACATAACGTGTTTGCATTTATGGTTGAGTGAATATGCAAAACCTAAATATTTTGATCTAAAAAACCACCGGATGTTTAGATAAATAAATAAATGGTATAAGTCCGTTATTTTGCTAAAAAAAAAACTCCAAATTGGTTATAAAAAACAAAAAAAGGCTAAATTGGGGTTTTCCTTTGAAAATTAGTTCAAAACTAAATGTTGGATACTATCACCATTGTGCTGATTTAAGAAGTCATATTTTGAGGAAGCATGATGTTAGAATTATGTATATTCATAAATAAACTTTAGTGGATATACCCAATTTCTTGAAGGTTTGAATAAAACAAACAAGTTGAGAAATTAAGCGGCATACTTTTGTGCATTAACATCACAAATATTGATATAGGTATAGGTTAGAATAGACACGTTAGGTCGTTAGGTCATGTTTTTTTTACATAATGTTAAACTGCAAGCTGCAGGTGTTTAAAACGAACTTATTTAAACAAATAGCTATGTGAATTATTGTTAACAATACTAAAGGATTCTGACTTTTGGATGGAGTACAATAGATAAAGAAAAATGTTCAAAAACATGCATTTTTTTTAATTGCTTAATTACCACTTTAACGAAAGCACTCGATCAAAGGTAAAAACATTGTGTAAATTATATTTCGCACTTTTTGAGTAAGGAAATCAAAGAGGGTACATGATTTTTTAAAATGTGAAGGTGGTGAAAATTAACATTTTTCTTTAAGTTTAACTCTTGTATAGGTTTTTATTTTTTTAAGCTAAAGTTATTATAAAATTTAGCCAACTTTTATAAGTAAGAAAAATTATATTAGGATTGAAAGGCTATTCATTTTAGATAGCAAATATGGAATTATTTTTTTTTAAGTTATCCCCGGGACTGGCCATGACTATCTTATATTTTTTAACCCTTAAATGCATGATTTTCTATTTTCTAAAAAAAAATTTTTTTTTGTTTGTGATCGGTTCCATAATGTATGACATCAGTGGATGGCACAACCTGCAACACATTCCTCCGCTTTGGGGCTGGTTCCTCAGAAAAACTGCTACTGCTGCTGGGTCGACCTCTAGTTGGCTGAATGTGGACTTTATACTTACAGAGCGTTTCAGCAAGTTCGCTTCTGAATCAACCAAATTCAGGATTTCTTTCGGTGGTTTTCCTTTTTTAGCCAAAACTTGCTTATATAAGTCTCATGAATTTATCACCGTTAGATCCAGGAGTTGATGGAAAAGCCTCATATACCATTTTCTGCTCTTCATGCGGATTCGGTATCGACCCAAGTACGAATCCATCAAATCCACTCCACCCATATGGGCGTTGTACTCTTTGACTATTTTTGGACATTTGATGTTTTTCCTTCTTTTGTCAGCCTTGTCGTACCTTTCAATTGTAGTTACAGGTTCTGCTCCTAGATAAGTTGACAAGGGAGTACCCTGTTTGTTGTCCTTCCAACTTACAGTAGTCATCTCAACACCATCGTAAGTTGTGAGGTATTCGTCGTAGGATCCTCTTTCCACAGATTTTGCCATTACCTCTTGCTTCGTTGGAAGCTTACAGCTCTTTCCGAGGCGGAAAAGTACACGATATGGTTCACTCTCCGTTCAATTGCTCGCCAATTGCTCGCGAGAGCTTTATCACAACGTTTCCAACCGCTCCAACGTCCATCTCATTTTCTAACATCAGTTCGTTGTCCTTGCCCGAATATATGATAAATTTGTACGCATACCCTGCCAGTGAGCAGAGTACGTAAAGTTTGAAACCCCACTTATGTGGTTTCAAGGGCAAATATTGTTTCATAAAGTGCCTTATTTTTTCAAAGCGGTTTACGGTCATTGTATCTTTTATGCCCTGAAATCCATGTGCTTTATTCCAATAAGAACGAACGCTTGGGTAATGATAAGAAAAAAATGGAAAGGAGTTTTAAGATCCATCAAATTTGATGAAAAAGTGTTTTAACCTTGAAATTTTATCTTTTCCTCATCTCGTGGGTTTCAGTGAAAAGCTCCTCATTTACAATTTCATTTTGAATTTCATTTTCCATTTCATCTTCAAGGAGCGCTTCCAGCTGCGCGCGAGTCAACAACTCCCCAAGGTCATCTTCATCTACGTCATCATCCTCTGACAAATATCCATTTTCCAATTGTCTTAAATAATTTACGATATCCCTATCAGTATCCGACATTGGTCTTCGGTCCATTCTAAAAAAATGCAAGAAATCACATCTGCGACCAAACTAATCTTAGTTCAAAACAAGTCCTAAATGCATGAAGTATCGTTTTTGATACAGACAAAAAAACACTTGTTTTTCACATCCAAAGTTAAAACAAACAAAAAATTACCCCGCATTTACATAAACAAAATACTAACCTTTGTTGATTAAATTTTGTTTTTAAATTTTAACCACACAATTAATTAATAACAAAAAAAGAAAACTTTAGATTTCACTCTATTGCAAAATTGCCGCCTACGAGTCAACGATATCGTTCAAATCACCAATAACAGATCGATCGTGATTTTTTTTTCCTTAGTTTGGTTAAGAAATAGTTGTTCTCATTAAAAAAAAAAACAATCGTTAGTTACTAACCAAAACAAAAACATTTTAAGAGCGAGTAAAAGTTGTTGTACCATTTTTGATACAAGATGCATTTAAGGGTTAAAACAAAGTGTTTCTTCATGTAAAAAAAAGTAAAAAGTGACAAATCTACAGTTGTGGTGATTCCATATTAATAAACAGATCCGCACAGGTCACTTAAATCTTCAGCCATTAGATGGCGCTTTCTTTGGGCACAAAATGGCGGTTTTCACCCATATTATTACACAAGAAATTAATTAGAAAAATTATACTTGTATTCGTTAGAATTCGAATCAATGTCCGTTATAAAAAGTAAATAGTCGCTTCATGACCAATGTGCCGTTATGTGTGAATCCATCTCTCTGTATTTCGCACTACATATCGCTTTTAAATCACAAGAAACTCGTTATTCACCATCTTGCTACTTTGTGAGTTAGAGGGACTAGGAATGTGCATACTAAGAATGTGCAACTAAATACTAACAGAGTTTCGACATACAAAAGTTTCTAAAAAACAATATTTCCGAAGGCAAAGTTTTAATGACAAGGTTTCTAAAAAAAAAATAACTACAACGTAAAACATTTGGTAAAATAGTAAGTACGAATTAATTACAATTTAAATTATTCGCATACAGTCACTCTTATAAGAGTTGGGCCTTCTTTTCCTTTACTATATCTTACTGTTATACTCCGAAATGAAAACGGTAAAACTAAGAATTTTTCAACGACAGTGGTAAATGTCCGAAATGTTTTATTTTCAAAATATATACCACTTTGTTCCACTAATTTGTTGGCCAAGAGTACTTTTAATAAATTGGTACCCTAAATTCCAAAAGAAAATAAAGCGTCCGCCAAGCTTGTAATAATTTTTTTTTAGGTTGTGTATTCTGGAATTTTGGATTTTTGAAACTATGTTTTGAAGCTTTGTCGTTCAAAACTTTGTGACTGGAAACTTTTATGTATTTCCATATCTCCACCAGATTAGTACAGTAACTATATACATTCACGTATGCGTCAAATCTGGTATTTCTGATTTTTGCTCAGTTGTTCAGAACATTGGCCTAGTAAATAACCTCGAGCGTCGACCGCTTCATGGTCAAAAATAGAAAAAACCGCGATTTTGTCGCACTTTTTTCAGTTATTGGCGATTTTAGTCCTAAAGAAGTAATTTTAAAAAAAACATTGTTCTACGATTTTAAAGTAACCTACTTTCCTCCAATTTGAGCCCAAAACCATCTCTGTAGATCGAATGGTTTCCAAAATACAGTATTTCAAAATTAAGCGCTAGAAAAAAAAAATATAACAAGTCGTGTTATCAAACAATATAATGGAAAATAAAGAATGGTTGAAATAAATGCATCAAAGCACTGGAGCGTGTAGGTTGAGCCAAAATAATAGGACAATCATACCGGAAGGGGGGTCGATACACCCCCGTTAAGATGGGAGGGGCAATTATCTAAAAATATGACTTAAGGTAGGAACAACACTATTGAAAAACAATGGTAATACCCACAATATTCTCCTATAGCTTATCTTGAACCCAGAAACCCATTCTTGAATTTGCCTTTTAAATAATGTTATTTTAATCGATAGTTTTTGAGAAATTATGTACCTTCCGGTATGATTGTCCTATTATTTTGGCTCAACCTACACGTTCCAGTGCTTTGATGCATTTATTTCAACAATTCTTTATTTTCCATTATATTGTTTGATAACGACTTGTTATATTTTTTTTTTTTTTTCTAGCGCTTAATTTTGAAATGCTGTATTTTGGAAACTATTCGGTCTACAGAGATGGTTTTGGGCTCAAATTGGAGCAAAGTAGGTTACTTTGAAATCGTAGAACAAGGTTTTTTTTTTTTTAAATTACTTCTTTAGGACTAAAATCGCCAATAACTAAAAAAAGCGCGACAAAATCGCGGTTTTTTCGATTTTTGACCATGAAGCGGTCGAAAACTTAGGTTATTAACAAAGCCATTATTCTGAACAACTCAGCAAAAAATCAGAAATACCAGATTTGACGCAAGCGGTGCCTTACATACAAACGACAAGGTTACTGGACTAGATAGTATGTACCTAACAATTTTTTTTAATCGATACCATTTTTTTCTGTACATGAAAAAACACCTTGCTTTTCAAAATAAATTTATTGTCATAACCATCCCCGGGGCTAACTTTTAATGAAAACAATTTCATAGATATCATAGATATCTGCAATCAAAGCCCTCTCAATTCATATACAGCCAAATTTATAAACGTGGAATAGAGAAGGGTTAACCTTATTCCATGGACTAAGAACAAAATTTTATTTAAAAAACTAAATTTCGTCTAAGTGACGTTTACTAATTTAAACCACCGAACATGGTGGTTTAGCGAAGGAATAAAAATCAGATGTGTCAAGCAAATGATAATACCTTTGACAGAATTATTAGGTGTGTTCGGTAACGTGCTCTACTTATTGTAGTAGATTTTCGTTTTGTTTTTATTAATAGGAAATTTTATTCCGTTGACTAACTCCTATTCCATGGTTTTGTAATCTCATGGAATAAAGGTAGAATAAGCGTTGTTTATTAATACGGCTGATAATGTTTTATTTTAAACGACGCTGGGTTTTTTTTTACGCTTTGTCCTTTGTTATATGTAGGTAGTAAAATTATACTAAAATAATAAAAAAATATTAAACACTTCTAAATATTTCGAAATATCGAATTTAATCAACGATTTTGATACGGTTATTTTTAGTTCTTAGAAAAACTTAGTCTTGTAAATTTAAAAAAAAGGTATATACCTATAAGTTTGAAAAAAATGTACTTATTTGTTTTTTAAATAATGTTTTGTTAAACAAAAGTTATAATTTTTTTTTAAATCATTTGCATATACAAATTTTGATGAAAAATTATTTGATCACGCAAAAAGAAACAAGTTTTTTTTTACGAGTTAAATGTTTTGTTGTTATAAGATGCATCTTATAACAAAGTGATCACTTAAAATGCACTCGTGATTCAGACTTTAAAAATTAATTAAATCAATGCAAGCGCGGATATACTAGTTTAATTATAATTACGAGTAGAATAAAGGAAGCAATAAAACGAATTTTCATTAATATATCTACATTACATAATGTTCATACAAATGTGTGTTTAACAAAGAGAGTTGCTGGGTGGGGAACTGGTTTAAAATAAAATAGTTTGCAACCGAATGTCTATGTCTAATATTTAATAATATCTAAAAGGATAATGCAAACAAACATTTAATTCAGGTTTTAGCTAAAAATAAACTTACAACAACCTCAAGGTATATATACATATAATAAACATATATGGAATATGGTAGTTAAGTACTTTTTAGCCCCAATGGAATGAACAACAAAAATTAAAACGAAATAAAGAAATATGTGAATTTGCTTTTAAAGTAAATTTGAGGGCGGGAGTATTTTTTTTTTTTAGTTTGAAACATAAAATCAGGATGAGCACTCCGAGTATGTGTAACGCCCTCGATTCTAAATGTTTGCTATAAAATAAAAAAGCATCAATATTAAAAGAGAACTGGTAATGGTACTCGCAATATCGAGGTACAAATAATAGCGGTTAGAAAATAAAGGAAGTATGTACTAAAATATTGAAAACTCTATTTTCAATTATGAAGAAGGTTGAAATTTTAAAAGGATATGAACGAAACTTTAAAGTGAGTTGAAATGTTTTTTTTATAAGAAATTAATGAACTACTTTCTCCAAGACTTTTAGCTTATAGTTTCAAAGTTTTTTAAATTATTTATGATACAAAAATGCGAACAAATTTTATCCTCATGATCTGGAAGTGACAAAATCTTTTAAACTGTAAGAAATCCATTATTTTTTATTTTCGATATATGGGTAGGGCAGGTATATATATGTAGGTATATTACCTACTTATCGTAAAGTTCATGCGATCCAGGCGTGAATTTTATTTATTATACATTAATATTAGGTATAGTGTGAAATGTGAGGAAATTCCCAAAGCACAAATAAAATTCAATTGAGCATATTTATAATCTCTTTGTTAAATAAATAACTCAGTTAAGGATCAAATAGCTCAAAATACATAAATATACACACACAGCTCCTATTCATACACCAATATGGTTACTGGTTGTTAAAATAAAAGATTATCAAGCCGTGCTACTACACAAAATATAGATTAAAATATTGACTTAACAAACCAGTATACTTATAATGAATATTAAATTCAGATAATTTAATTAAGCTTACCTACAATATTTATTTATCAACAGCTTACAAATGACTAGGTAGATGAATATACCGTGGGTGCTCTTATAGTTATTAAAATATAGAAATAGAAACATGCCCGGCTTTATAAGTAGATTTAGCCCCTATTTTACTCCCAAATTATAAATAGAGTGAAATATACATATCTAGGTATTTTAACTTCTTGGATATGGAGTGGTCACCAAATTACAAATTCATACCTTTTCAGTTTCAATTTAAAGGATCTTTATATGAATTCCTCGGCATATTTAATATTTATTTTTATTCGTCATCTTGACTTTTCTGAAGGTTCATCCTTATTAAAAAGTTAAATGATGCAGGACCAACCTTAATGAGTGTTATGCTACATATATAAGAAAACACACCAACATCATACTAAGCACATTCGCAACTGTACCTCATGGAGTTGTTTTCACTGGCAGCTGCTTTGGATTCCTCCAAGAGAATATACAGGGTGATTTACTTAAGTGTGACAAAAAGATTAAGCATGTAGGTGGGATGAAACAAAAAATATGATTGCAGAGGGGGTTTATTACCTCCCCCCGTTTAGGTGGTAGGGGAAATTTTCTAGAATTCTGAAATTTCTCACAAATATCTCCCTTTATTATGAATGTTTTAATGTTCCTTTATTGTCTTTTTAAATAAAATTATTTTAATAAACAGAAAAAAACAAAAAAAAAATTGGGTGGCGCAACGGCTCGTGAAGAACCAGAGCCTAGTGACTAACAATTCTCAACCATTCCTGTTACAATTTTACGCCGAATGCGAACGGATAGCCGAGAAGCACTTATTCATGACAAGTGATACTCTTGGAGGATTTGTCAATTCCTCGCAAGAGGCAGTTGCCCTAAAAAAAAATTTTAGTTTTTAGATGGACGAGGCTGAGAAGTGAACCCAGACCCCCAGCGTGACAGCCCAACACACTTACCATTGCGCTCCGGGCAACTAAATTAATACTTTTATCAATTTTTAGTCAAACACTGAAAACTTAAAGGTTCTAGGACTTTTACTTTCCAAGATATTAAAAAATAAAGAATTCAAGAATTTTCAGTAAAATCAAGAAAAAAAGAAGTTGTCAAGTCAAGGTATATCAAAAGGTTGCTGATCATTGATCATTTAGCTTGATTATTCTTAGTTTTATGAGAAAGTTGGTTTATTTATTTTTAAATATGGTAAAAAGTAAAAGCTATAGAACCATCAGGGTTTCAGTGTTTGCCTTAAAATTGATAAGAGCATTGAAAATTGAAAACTTAATTACGTACAATTTTGAAGAAAAATTTTTTTTTTTTTTTCAAAATTATTATTTTACAAATTAATTTTTAAAAACTATGTTCATTGAAAAAGAATATAAAAGAAGAGATGCTTTACGAAAACAGTATAACAGAGAAGTGCAGGTGATACGGTTATTTTCTAATAATTTGTTTTCTGCACTGAAAATAATATACTTCGTAAAGTAATGAAACGTTGCGTTGGCTGAGTTTTCGTTGACTCCCCGCAAAATTCGTTGGTCTAATCAAACACTTATTTTAAAAAATATGTTGGTTGATGATGGCTTTATTGTTTCAATGAAAGTGCTTTCATACACTTTTTACCTTAACTCTTAAGCCACTAGTTTATTTTGATGAAAGCTTTTAGTCGGGGAGACGGCCATAGGACGACCTACCCTCATCACTTTACGAGATGACAGGTATACAGTTTTTTAGATAGTGTCCAAACAAACAGTTTGCACATGGGTTGCCTAAAAAATAGTGGGCCCTTAATAGGGTTGCCACGGTTTAAAGGTCAATTTTTGCGTTTATTCAATTATCTGATATCGCTTATGTGGTAAGCCATAATGAAATAAAAAAAATATAATATGAAACGAAATTTAATATAAAAATTTTCAAATAAGGGATTTTTTGAAATTTTAAATATAAGTAGGGTAAAATAGGGTGAACGTATTAAAAGGTCGAAATCTTATTTTCTAAACGGTAAGTCATAGCGAAATTATTTTTCTTGCCATCGATAGATTTTATTGAATACATGAAAGTTTTAGATGACAACAAAAATTGACAAAAATTTACAACACGAGATATGAACGTTTGTAAGTCAAAAATGACGAAATAGATGTTTGAGAAAAAATTTACTATAAATCAGTGTGACGTTCTATTAAAATATGTGGAATGATTTCATAAAGCTGATTAATAAAAAGATAACAGGTATCTGCCAAATTTTTAATTAAAGCTTTTGTTTTGGCAAAGTGAATTTTTGAAAAATAATTTTTTTTTAAATTTATAGCTTGTTTTATTTTTATTTTTGTACCCTTTGGTATTTTCATTGAAATTAACATCAAGATACAGATAATTCTCCCATATAAGCATGATAGTACCAGGATTTCTACAAAAACTTGGTTAAAACTCAGGGTTGCCACATTTTAATATTTTTCTTTTTGTCATAGAAATCATTTAATACTCCGTGTCATACAGATGTCTATAATATATGTATATAATGTATATGTAGGTATATCGGATGCATGTACTGCACTTTTTTATCAGAGTCTTGTATATTTCGGATCCTCTATTCTATAAACGCTTGATAAAGTACCTCAGTAAATTCTAATTAAACTGTGTTTAAGTAATGCATCTGAAATTCACATAATATTTGACTGCTATGCAAGACCTTCCGTACAAGTATTCCATCCAGTATAACAGAGCCTTTTCAATCTAAACATACTAATTCCTTGGAAAGCTTAAAAAACTATCTAAAATAGAAGTAACTAATTTTATTTTTTTTAATTTCTTCATCTTCATTATTGCTTTAAGAAGGTTTCGGAAAGGTTTTTGACAAAGCACTGGGAAAATGTTACTTTTGTTAAGATATTCCGAAGGAAACAAATGTATAGGCATCTGTATGGCAGAGAGTAGTACATACCTGTTTTCTCTGACGCAAAGAGAAATATTAAAGTGCGGCAACCCTGAGTTTTTGTAGAAATCGTGGTACTATCATGCTTATATGGGAGATTTATCTGTATTTTGATGTTAATTTCATTGAAAATACCAAATGGTACAAAAATAAAAATAAAACAACCTATACATTTAACAAAAAAAAATATTTTTTAAAAAATCACTTTGCCAGAACAAAAGCTTCAATTAAAAATTTAGCAGATACCTTTTATCTTGTTATTAATCAGCTTAACGACAACATACCATATATTTCAAAAGAACGTCACACTGATTTATAGTAAATTTTTTCTCAAACATATATTTCGTCATTTTCGACTTACAAACATTCATATCTCGAGTTGTAAATTTTTGACAATTTTTGTTGTTATGTAAGACTTTCATGTATTTAATAAAATCTATCGATTGCAAACAAAATCATTTCGCTATGATTTACCGTTTAGAAAATAAGATTTCGACCTTTTGATACGTTCACCCTAATTTACCCTACTTAAATTTAAAATTTCAAAAAATCCCTAATTTGAAAATTTGTATATTAAATTTTCTTTCACAGTATATTTTTCTTATTTCTTTATGGCTTACACATAAGCGCAATCAGATAATTGAAAAAACGGACAAATTGAACTTTAAACTGTGGCAACCCTGTGAGGGGCCCACTATTTTTTAGGCAACCCATGCGCAAACTGTTTGTTTGGACACTATCTAAAAAACTGTATACCTTTCATCTGGTAAACAGATGAGGGTATGTCGTCCTATGGCCGTCTTCCCGAATATTTCATAATACAAAGAAAAACAATGGCGAAAATATGTTGTTATTTTATGATGGCTCAACAAAAAATTACGTTCAATAATGTAAAATAAGTAAATCGTCGAAAAAAATCATATTTTAATGAAAATAGAATTTGAATCTGTTTGGTTATAATCCACACTTAATTCTTGTCGAAGAATCTATACAAATGAACAAAAAATCGAATGAAAAGTGCCTGTTGGTAAGGTGCCGCCGTACAAGTCTTATGATTTATAATTTCTTATTGGGCTTTTATTTCTTCACTAGCAGTTTCTTTCAAGAAGACGTTTGAACTTATATATAATGCAAAAAAAAGCTATAGGTACCTATTTATTAAAAAGTATCTAACCGACCTTTAGTCCAATGCGTTTCTTTCCTGATAACACATAACACATTACAGTGGACCTCATCAGTTAGAGCTGTAATTGTTACCTTTCTAAGACGCAACATTTTAGTCGATGGCTACCGACGTTTATAAAATTTACAGCATAAACACACTGCAAGTTATATTTTTCTAGGGGAACATGGTTACAATCAGACACCTAAATATAGATATAGATATTATGCCCGTGGTCTGGCGAAGGTAATAAAGAAAGAAAAAAAAAAAAAAAAAAAACCTAAACAATAGAAGTTATATTGTTTTTGATATTATGCCCGTGGTCTGGCGCCAGACCACTTTTTATTGAATTTCATTTAATACAGTCCACTAAAATAAAAACAAAAACAATATAACTTCTATTGCTTAGGTTTTTTTTTTTCTTTCTTTGGTACCTATTTATATCATCACGAACAAATTCGTTGAATTAGCAAATAATTCATGAACCAACGAAAACATTTTACGTTAATCAATGACAGCAATTCATTGACTCAACGAATATATTGTTAATTAATGACAAAATAAATTGACTCAATTTAAAATATCGGTAATTAATGAAATAAATTCGTTGACTCAACGAAAAATATCGTTAATAGTCTTTTACGTTGTCTAAGTAAAATATTTAATTGACTCAACGAAAATTCGTTGTTTGATGAACGGCTTTATTAAAGAACGAATGAGTAATCGTTGCGATAAGGAATCCCAACATCGGCTGAGTTGTAACTAAAAAATCGTTTAAACAATGACGTTTACGTAAGGATTTGGTTCAGTGTGTTATATATATATATATTTTTTTTTAAATTTGCTCTCCCACCTAAACAGGGGAAACGACCTCCCTCCGCCAGTGATATTTTATTTTTTTTTTCGACTTAACCTATATGGCAGGGACTGTTTTAAGAAAAAATCAGAATTACCAACAAATCTTTATTGAACTAAATGAAACAGAAAATTTTCGTTCCCATTTAAATTGTTTGTTCTTAGACGTAGCCCGTTTATCGGTTGGCTTTTTTATCTATAAAATTCTGAGCTATATTTGAACATTTCTGTGCAACTAATTCATGCATTTATTTTTTATTTTTATTTTTCAACCACTCATTGAGAAAACCTTTCAAATTAACCAAACACCTGAGAAAAACGAACATCCTGAGAAGATCTTTATTTAAATAACGACAATTCTATATTTAGAGCACCTTCCGTTTTAAGAAAACGAATACAATACATTAAGGATCTCAAGCATTTTTAACTAACTATGTATATATGTATAACTACTGAACAAACAAAATCTCCTACAGCTACTCTATAACAACCGAAATTTCAAGAATACCTGCACAATTTCTACAGGTTATAATAAAACCAGACATTGTCATCCTTAAAAGCTCCTGAGTCCTTGTTACATAGTAAAACTAATCCAGACATGGTGATGGTGGTTTGTGTGTAAGTAAGTAGAACAAATATTTTGCCAGAGTCCTTTGTCAGTTTTTGCTGTATTTTGTGAGTTATAATTATTACATTGCGGGTTTTCGGTACATAAATACGGAGTATAGTTAGGGCTAGCTACGAGACGAGACTCTGCGAGACTTTTGTAAGTCTCGTCTCGGTCTCGTGTCGGTCTGGTATAATTGAGTCTCAGTCTCGTCTCCGAAAAATACGATTTCCGGACAACCTGTTGATTATTAGAACGAAATATTTTCGATTATTATAGTTTGAATATGTACAGAAGAAAATAAATATTTAACTGAAATTGGATTTTTAAATTTATTAGATTAGGCAGCCTCGTCTCGTCTCGGTCTCGTCATGCGAGACCGAGATCGAGACCGAGACTTTTCTTGTATATACTTGACCAGCCCTAAGTATAGTAAATTCTGCTGTTGCCATTTGTTGTATTTAGTTTCTGCAGACACCATCTTACTTAGTGAAATTTACGTCCCTTATTTTGGCGGACACTTTGTGGCGGAATCGAAAAGAGGAAGAAAGATGGTATCTGTTTTTGTAGCTAATTAAATGCTAATTTGTTGCTCAATCCAAAAATTTGTAGCTCGCTTAGTTTTTAGGTTATTGAAAATTCCGCTAAAATAAGCCCCACCTGAACTAACTCTCGAATTTATAAGCCCAGTCCCACTGAAAAATTAATTCCATGTTAGTTAACTATGGCTCGTTGATTTTAACTCTTAATCCAGCGGAAGCCATCTTTTTATTTGGCGCCAGAGATCCCACATTAAAATTGATATTAATTTGGAACAATGCCAATTAACACGAAAAGTGTCCATTTATTTTCAATAGGCTCGTAACACCAAATAAAATCTCAACGAATGGTTAACGGAGCCAGAATTATTTGGTGGGTCAACATCTATCCGCTCACTTGTAAACGGTCTTGAGACCTTCAAATATCTTCAACGGTCTCGAAGTCAAAGGAACAAAGGACAAAAAATGTTAAATTTAAAATTTAAATTTAGTTCAGAGCAGAGTCTGAGCTGTAAAAAAAATCTCTTTCTTTTTTCAGAGGCAGAATTTCAGAGCTTAGAATTTGTGTTTCTTTTTTTGTTCTGAACATGATCAGAGTATGTTCTGTAGATTGAAAAGCTGAGCCCAGCAAATGTCAATTTGACAAGTAGGAAAAAAGAAGACAAAAAAATACAAATTAATGGAAAATGGCAGAACTAATTAAATAGATAAGTTCATTAATTAATCATTTCAGGGTTTAAATAGACGAAACCTATGACCATTTTCCTAATAGCTAAAATCAAAGAAAATTATGGCAGACTACAATGTGCAATGAAGAAACCAATCCATCAAGAAATTGCTTGTTTGATTATTGTTATTAATTATAGTAAACAAAAAACAAATGTCAATAAGAAAGAGGTCAAAAATAAATCAAAGCGCTAAGAACACGATCTGTTTCAAAGTATGTTCAGAGCATGCTCGACATGCGGATTCTGAACTAAAAAAGAAAAAAGCCCAATGATTGTACGGTTTCTCATTCTCAGTCATCCCATTACCGCACCGCACCTAATATCTATCAATTCGGGATCTACGTTCCTCTGTTTCTGATTTTCATTAAATAACTAATTTATTTTTTCAGTTTTCCATCGTTAACTTTGGTTTAATTTATTAAAAAAAAAGAATTGAAAACTACCTTCCAACGCAATAAAAAAAATGAAAAAAAAGTAAGCCGACAGGATATGCAGGGCAAAGTGCATTGATGATTTCATAGGGTGTTGAGGCTAGGAAAATGGAAAAACTTTTCAATCAGCTCTGTGTGAACAATAAAGGTGCCAGTTGATGATGTGGTTTGCAGAGTGTGAAAAGTTAAACAAAACCATGCGGTTTGTTTTGTCGGTCGGTCGGTCGGTCGGGGGCACGGCCAACTGCACTGACTTTTGAACATTATATTTGCATCCTTCCTTCCTTACATCCATATCGGTCCACACTCTACAGTAACAGCAACAGCAGCCGCCAACACATCACAATCAGGAGCAAAGTAGAGGCTATAAAAATATAGAAACTAGGTATTTCTGTTTTATGTTCTGCATTAAAACAGTAAAAGTTTCACATTGTGTCGCTAAATTGAATAAGGTTATTTTTTCATATTTTCAATTTGAGTGGAGTAAAAAAGTTTAATTAACTCGTTGTATACTGTACAAATACATAACTATACATACATACATATACAATCTTAACTATTTTACTTTTTACTTCTTTATTCACACTCTAAAACTACGTTACGTAATACGTACTTACCTTTCTCCTCGTATAAAAAAAAAACATTAAATCATAAACAAAGCTCTCCAGATTTATATTTCAGAAAGTTTATTATGTCCGTTGCTAAGGTGCTTTGAAATTGCATGAATTTTCATTAATTTCAGTGTGAACGCCAAAAAATTCTTAGTTCTTAAAATAAGGGGTTGTTCGAAAATCACAAGAGTCGTCGAAGTTCATAAACATGTAGGTGGCTCCTAACCTTCAGCACCTCATATATGGGATATTCGCAAAAAAAGTATGCTTTCTAAAAGGTCAGTAATTGGTCAAAAAAGGTCATTTAGTTTCAGAAATTGGTCAGCCATAGGAAGTTTTTAGTCAATGGTTAACATTTTTCAAGGGCACACAACTATTTTTGGCACCTCAGTTATGGGATATTCGCAAATAAAGTATACCTACCAATTGAAAGGCGACTGACTCGTGATAAAAGCTCAGCTAGTTTCAGTAATTGGTCAGCCATAGGTTTTTTTTTTTAATGAAGACTCGTACACTGTAACCTTGAAACAATCTTCAATAATTCATAAAAAAAGGTGGCTGACCAATAACTGAAACTAGCTGACCTTTTATCACGAGTCAGTGGCCTTTCAATTGGTATACTTTATTTCCGAATATACCATAAATGAGGTGCTAAAAGTCTTTTACGGCCTTGAAAAATAAAAGTCTTCAAAAATTCAAATAAAATAACCTATGGCTTGTTGCGAGGCAAGAGGATGGGATGCGTTGGGAAGGATGGAAAAAGGAATAGGCAGGAAACTAAAAAAAAGGAAGAGTTCGGAAAGGGAGCGGAATGCTAAGTTCCGGGGGACGCGGCCTGTTTGCGGTTGCTCAGCTTGAACTCGCCAGAATGGGGGGGATCTTGCCCCCGAAACTTAACGTCGCCTGCAAACAAAACACAAATCAAGCCAGAGAAAGAACAAAAATCAAAAAAGACTGCGGACGGACCATATCACCACTTCAAGGGCGCTGTGGATGACTTTGCAGCGGTGCCATACCTACCCTACCATGAAATCCATTGGCTCTATTTGGATTTCCCCAAGCCATGCTAGCTCAGTCGGTAGAGAATGAGACTCTTAATCTCAGGGTCGTGGGTTCGTGCCCCACGTTGGGCGCCATTTGTTGCGAGGCAAGAGGAGGGGAAGGAAAAGGAATTAGTGTGGAGGTAGGGTAAGAAAAAGGAATAGGTAGGAAACCAAAACAAGGAAGTGTACGGAAAAGGAAACGAATGCTAAGTTCCGAGGGACGCGGCCTGCTTGCGATGTACGGCAGTTATTGGGGAAATCCAAATAGTGCCAAAGGATTTCATGGTAGGGTGGGTATGGCACCGCTGCAACGTCATCCGCAGCGCCCTTGAAGTGGTGATATTATCCGTCCGCAGTCTTTCCGATTTTTGGGTTTTTCACTGGCCTGATTTGTGTTTTGTTTACAGGCGAGGTTTAGTTTCGGGGCCAAGATCCCCCCCCATTCCGGCGAGTTCAAGCTGAGCAACCGCAAGCAGGCCGCGTCCCCCGGATCTTAGCATTCCGTTCCCTGTCCGAACTCTTCCTTTTTTTTTATTTTCCTACCTATTCCTTTTTCTTACCCTACCTCCACACTAATTCCTTTTTCTTCCCCTCCTCTTGCCTCGCAACAGGCTGACCAATTACTGAAACTAGCTTGAACCTTGAAAATTAAAAAAAAAAAAATATAAAAAAAATCTATGGCTTACCAATTACTGAAAGTAGCTGACATTTTTGACCAACTACAATTACATTTTTTTTTAATTTTTAAGATGAAATAAAAAAAAACAACGATTATGTATGTTTTTAAGGCACTCATTTTAATTCAAAAAAAGAAAATAATAAACTAACAATTATTCATAATAAAAAAAAAGCAATAAACATTTAAATAGAGTATGTTTGTACATAGAAACAAAATTAAAATTATTTTTAATACAGGCTTATATTAGAAGCATTTGTTTTAATAAAACCAAAGTCATAAAAGAAAGAAAGCAGCTAGCTGCTAGTTTTCTTTCTTTATTTTTTTTTTTGTTGCAGACTAAACTTCTTTATCAGAAGAGCTCTAACTTTTCGTTAACAATAATTTGTTGTCAAATAAATAATTTTTATAAATTATGTAAATTTATCGTTAATATTTCTCAAAGTGTAAGTTCAACTTTCATTGTTATTTTTGTTGCTAACATTGTGATAAACTATTTGTATTTTTATGTAATAAAGTTCCCCCTGAAGAAGACAACAACCCCTGTCGAAACGTCGGGAAAAGTTAATGCTACAATTCATGTTTCATTACTAAAATTATTGTGACCAAAACAGCCGATGGAACAAAATATTTTCCACTGAACATCATAATTATCAAACTGGTCAATAAATAAATTTCTTAATATTCTGATTTTCCCCCTCAGTTAATGCATTAATATTTTTATAAGAATGTCTTATCCCAAAAAAAAGAAACATTAAAAATAGTTCAGATTTAAGTGTGAACGGATCGTTTAAAAACTACGACCCAAACGCAAAATAGTTGGCCTAGTCATCAATTAACACATTAATCCTCTTTATATACCTTCATTATCTGTCCCAAGCAGTTGTTGATTAATTTTTTTTTTATTAATGTAATAAATTACATTTAATGAATAAATAAGACCAAACAGAACTTAATTTGAGAAAACACACATGGCTTCAGGTTGCATTCTCTTAAACAAAAATAAGAGCATAATAGTTGGACTACTCTCTATGGGATGCAAATAAGTTGGCCTATGACGATTTAAATAGATGTTCAGTTAACCGTTATTAAAAAAATGACAAGCACTTGTTTTGTTGTTTATTGATCTCTTGTTTTAAGTAAGCCAGCAACAGTTTAGTGTCAATCATGGTGCTTGGTGTTGCATTATCACGAGACCTTAGGAAATCTATAGTTAAAGACTTCGAAACGGGATTGTCGAGCTACAAAATAGCAAACCAATTTAATTTACCTCGCTCATCAATTCGAAACATTATCACAAAGTTCAAAAATAGTGGAAATGTGGAGGTTGGTAAAAAAACGGGACGCCCACCAATTGCGAAACCTCGAGATTGCCGAGTCTTAAAAAAAATAATAAAGGAAAATCGATGTCAAACTGCCGCTTCAATAACTGTTCAATGGAGAGAAAGAATCCAAAAAAGTGTTTCAGATTTCAGTCGACACTTGTAAGCGGACAATGAAAAAAATTGGATATAAATTTTATAAGGTTTGTTTTAGATTTATTTCAAGTAGAGCTATTTTAATTCGTTAAAACATAGGCCAAAGAAAAACCACTTTTAACATCTAAACAAAAGAAAAGGCGCCTAGAGTGGGCCAAGCAACGTAAGAACTGGACTTTAAGTCAATATGGCGGTCCGTTATTTGGAGTGATGAGTCGAGGTTTGAAGTTTGCGTGGGCGATGAACGAAAACGTGTCATAAGAAACTCCAAAGAGGCCTTTCAAAAAGATTGCATTAAAAAAACAGTCAAGTTTCCAGCATCTCTAATGATATGGGGATGCATGTCTGGGCGAGGTTTGGGCAATTTACATTTTGTAAATGGAACTGTCAATGCTACCAAGTACCGCGATATTCTGGAAAATGAGCTACTCCCATCAATACCACGACTTCAAACTAGTGATGGAGATTTCATTTTCCAAGAGGATGGTGCTTCCTGCCATACAGCAAGGTCTACAATGGCATGGTTAGCTGCTGAATCAATTCCTTTACTGGAATGGCCTTCCAGCAGCCTTGACCTTTCGCCAATTGAAACTGTCTGGCATACAATGAAGCAAAACCTTCGAAAAGAACCATGTCGGACTCTTCAAGGCCTAAAAGCTAAAATCATAAATATTTGGGAATCTTTTGGTACCGAAGAATGTCAAAAATTAGTTGACACAATGTCACGACGCATAGAAGCAGTTATCAAGGCCAGAGGCGACGTAACACCATGGTAAAATACAAATTAAGACGCGTAGGCCAACTATTTTGCGTTAAAAAAAATGTATCAATCGTTATTTTATTTTTTAAGACTGCTCTGTATGGTTATTTAATTGAAGTCATTTTGTTTTTGTTACTTATTTCTATATAAAACAAATATATTTAAAGAAAAATACCAAATTATTGAGTTTATTGCCGATGGAATTTAAGAACCAGCAGATTGTTGTTTTTTTATCATAGGTAGTCCAACTATTTTGCGTTTGGGCTCGTACCCATATTTTTATCTATTCCTCCTAATTTCAACTTTGGCGATAAAATACAAGTTAACATAATATATTTTATTTGACAAACAGTTATCATTTCTTGATTTTACAACTAATTGACTATGTGCTAGGATACACGAGCGCAAAAAAGAACTAATTCACGAAAGAGAACGCATGAATTTTAGAAAGAAAGAAAGGGATGGCATTTTTTTCTGTTTCTTTCTTTCTTTCTAAAAATCATCCGTTCTCTTTCGTGAATTAATTCTTTTTTGCGTTCGTGTATCCCAGCACTATAAGAAACAAATACTGCCCATAATCTCATAAAAATAGACACTTTCGAAGAATTGATTTTTTTTCCACGTTTGCCACACATGTGCGACGAGAAAACAAAATGGCGCGGCGGCGCGGCGCACTATGGGACCAAATGATGAAATCCATCTCAAAAATGGATTTAATGAATTTCGTAATTTCAAAAACCTAATGATGGATTTACATATTAGAAAAGTGCTTCTTTACGACACAATACTTTTTTTTTTGATCCTGTGTTTTTAAAAGTACCTAAAATGAACTTTAAAGGTGACAGTTCGATATTTTATATCATTTCTTATTATAAGAATTGAATGTTTGAAGTCAATTATTTCGTAAGTTTCCGAACAGACTTAATTAATGTTATACATTTTTGAAAAGCCCAATTCTTTTTCTTTACAAAACCGTAACCTTTGTTACAACTAAACTTAACTGTAAGATAATAAAAAATTATGAGTAAAATGCGTTATATTTTATTTTGTTTTGTCTTCAATTGAAGTTTTCTCTGTTGCCTCCTGCTGCCTCCGCTAATATATTGCTTTTGTTTTGTATTCTAAAATTATTGTTAATTAAGGAAATAAAATAAAATTTTGCGCATATTTGCGCTTTTATGTCTTATAAGCAAAAACGTATCATGAAAAAAAAAATAAGTCTTTAAAATAAAACTTCGAATTCTTATAACTTTGGTGATATCGACTGAAAAAAATTAAAATTTGGCACAACTATAGTCACTTTTAAGATATATAAAACTGTGTATTAGAATAATTCTAAGACCATTGTTTTCTTACTTCTAAATCAAATTTGTATACAAAATGGTGTATGTCTAGAATAAGAAAATATAACTATTTAAAAAATTTTAAACTATAATTTGGATGAGAGCTTTTTCCCACCAATTGCCAAAAGCGTAGAGTAAGACCGATTAGATGAAAAGAGTGTACACGTCGAAATTGTAACAAGAAGTAAGGTTTTATTTAAGTTTAAAGTTTAACATTAGCTATGTTCTATGTTTTTTTTTATGTTAAATACATATTTTTGAAAGCAAAAAATATGGCTCACCCTAAAATAGTGGCGGCAAATTTAAATGTTCGTTAAGTTAATATAGTTATTTAAATATTTAATTCGTTTATTTCAAATTTATTCTTAAGTAGTTTTTTATGTGTTATATAATTCAAAACTATACGTTGCGCCCCAACACATACCTATACATACATAGTGCCAAATTTTAAATTTTTTCGTCGGTTATTACCAAAGTTATAAAAATTCAAAGATTGATATTATCAAACAAATAAAAAAAACAATAATTTCCTATTTAAAATTTCCGTCGTCTTAGGGATCATATCAATATTTAAAAAAAATTCATGATTATTATTTTGTTGATCAAAATTTAAAAATTTCATTTGTTAGGGCCACCCTAATTATATGTGCTATTCACACAATAAAACAGAAAGGAAGACAATCTGCTTATCTACAAATTAACATTGAAAATAATATTATTGAACTAGGTATGAATTGTATTCAAATCTAACTGTTATCAAAAGAAGAGAGCTGCATAAAATATGGAAACAGACTCAACAAGATCAAAAGCAACATCAAAAGTAGTCGAAAAGAGGCAGGATTCATAATGTAATGGCTATTGAACTTTTATTCTCATTAAAGCACTTGAAAGAGTTAATTTGTAATGGACACGACCTGTGTAAATTAATTATAGACGGAAAAAAATATTGTGAAATGGTTGATTATTTGATTGACATTTTAATTTAACGGAATCCGTCGTTGATAAATAATGATAGATATTTTGGATTTTTAAACAATTTACTGAAAATGTTATCAACTATTCATTGATATTTGTCAATTTTTTATAATTCACAACGGTCTGCATTATTCCCAATGACCAAAACTTTTTTCGGTTGGGTGGTTTATTATCGAATTTCAATATTTATCAACTATCAATCGACAATCGCAAATCGCAATAGGGGTGATAGTGATAAAAAGTATTCAAAAATAATTGGTCTCGAAATGTAAGCAACGATGGGATAAAGCCTAGAGAAAACCAGATCGCTTTGAGAGTGAGAACCTGTTCTGGCTAAATGATGACTTCAGATTTATACTGGATTCATGTAGCTACTTGACCTCTACACATGTGAAAATATATCTGAAGATCGTGGTAGGCCCTCAAAACCTTATGAAGAATGCTCTGAGAATACACGAAAATGGAAAAACATGCAATTAATTCAGAAACGTGGAATGGAGTATTATGATGAAGCTTCGTTGTTTATAACCTTCCTTAGAATTATGGAAAAAGATGCAAACAAAAATCTGCTTCAAAATCTTTTACGGAAGTCAGACGGTGTATCGTCCTAAACGAAGGAAAAGGCTTTAAGTATCTACATTGAAACTGACCTTTCAAGAACGCAGTCCATTTACTTAAGGAATTTTCTTTTCAATAAGGACTTGGACTCTAAAGCTTAATAACAAAATTTGTTCTTTTAAAGGACGTTGAATAAGAAAAAATTCAGAAACACATAAAAAGGAAGTAGAAAGAGGCTGAAAAGTGGGTGGAAAAATTACAAATCTCATGCCAAGCTAAAAAAAAAAACTCAGTTAATTTTGTTTGACTTCCTAGGCATGGCAGTGTGCGGATTTTATAAAAAATGCCTTTAAATATTTTAATCGGTGACAGAAGTAAACTGTACAAATTTCATCAAAATCGGTCGGATAGTTCTTGTTTCAACATGATTTACACATATAGATTGAACAAGATCTACAACTTTAATGTTTTATATTATTTAAAACAAAGAAAATAATATATTTAAAATTAAAATTTTTTCTTTATTTCAATTCTTAGTTATTCAAGTATACGTGTGCGAAAAAAAAATATTGATAAACAAAGAAGTTATGGATTTTTGAGATGGTTTTGAGCATTTGGTCCCATAGAGCGGCGGCGCGCGAGCCAACGAAATGGCGATAAAATGAAACGGCCAGATAATTGGGTAAACAGCCATATGACGAAACGACCAGATGATTAAACAGCCAAATAACGAAACGCGAGATATCATTTAATCATTTGCGATATAAATAACCACGAAAGAACTTTTACGAAATGATCGGTTTGTGGGTTAACTCAAAGGCCAAAAGAAAATTTTCGAATCGATAAAAATCTATTTTCATAATAATTGTGAAGTAAAAATTGCGAAATGATTTCCGTCCAAGCGGCCGACACCGTATGAAAAAAAATTCGAATGATTTTATGAAATAAAAACAAGACCAATCTATATTTTTAAAAATGACAGATCTTCCCTAATCGCAAAAATACCAAAACTTCGTCTTTATAAAACTGTTTTTTCATCTCCTTAATTACGAGTCAAATTATATGCATACACTTTGAACATCTTCAAATCATTACTTTAAATGCAAATACATTATGTAGGTATGTAATGCATCGTTCTGGTATGAAGATGCTCGTATCTAAAAAAAAAACGTTTTTATAACCTGAAAAGAGCATCTATGAAAAACACACATGTTATTTGATAAAATGTAAGGAAATAGTCTAATTTCGAACATCTTATCCACAGAAATTTGTTTCTCATAGCTTTCCTATTATACATACATATGTATATATGTATGTATGTAGTATTATGTTTTTGTTTGGCTATTATAATGTTATAAATACACAAATTCTCTCAACATAGATTATTGCGGTGTACTTACGAGGAAGATTTTCCGGAAATTAAAAGAGCATTAGACACGTTTTCTCCTTACTTTCAATATGACTCCATCGTCATCGTGATTATGTTATAAAAAAAATGTAATAATTAAATTGTTGATAACGAGGATCCAGAGGGGAAATGGGCTCCCTGTTCCCTATAACCTCATTCTCGCACTAAATTGTGGAAAACACAAATAGTTTTAGGGTGAATGTTCTTATTCTCATATAAATTTGCTTTATTTAAAAATAAGTGTTTTCAACATTCACCATCTTCTTGAATCTTTGGGTTCTTAGCTAAATTGGACACTCAAGTGGAGACTTTAGACTTTTTAGAACAATATGATTTTATAATCATTAATTTCGCCGCAGAACGAAGACGAAATTTTTCTTTTATGATTTCGCCGTAGTCATGTAATTTTTGTACGGGATTTCTCGTTTCGCATCAGCAGATGTACTAAAAGGCTTAAGGAAATACCTACATATATAGGTTTATGCTTGTATAATATTGAAACAAATATCTATAGCTAGTTCATCAAATACGCTATACACAAAATTATATCATATGTATGAATGGTTTTTTTTTTTAAATACAAATTCTATATACTACTGAAATACATCAGCCAAGTAGAAGACTTAGCATTATTTAATTGGACTTGTTGAATTATTGATTCAAAATAGCTTTTAACGGCCTTTAGTCCTTAAAAATTGGCGTTTCGTCCCGGCGTTCTCACTTGGACTCTTCAGTTGACAGTGAGCGCCTTGTCAAGACGCAATTTTTATTAAGTTCAGTACAGCTTACATCAATTTTACAGCGAAAATCAATTGTGAACTTTATTCAACCCAGAGAACGCCGGGACGAAACGCCAATTTTTAAGGACTTAAGGCCGTTAAAAGCTATTTTGCATCAAAATTATATCATTTAGGCTGTAGGTAACTTCAAACTCTCTGGTGGAACAGACTCATTCAGCCTTATTTATTAACTCGGCTTAGCGGCAGCGTAAAATTACTCTGACTTTACAACGCCTCTAAAACTGGAAAGATTATTTAAAAAAATAGAGGTGGAGTAAGCTAAAACTGGTTCCTAGGAGGTTTAAAGCCGGAGTAAAGCCGTTTTAGTATCTAAATGTCATTTGGACATGACTTTGTGTGAAATTCACAAGGAGGAGTGCAAACAATATTTTTCTTTTTGTTACTACGATAAAATGGATATTTATTTTACATTAATAAATCATTTAAATTCTTTAAACGGTTTGACATTTAACAAAGAAGGACAAGGCCAAAGCAGTACAAAACTCATTTAGATCCCCTGACAGCGGATGAAAGACGGATTAATTGTCGGAGAAAAATCTATGAACATAAACCAAAATATTTATTTTTATCTGTTGTAATTATACAAATATATTAACATATCTTTTGAGAACTATCAGTTTTTCAGGAAGTTTTCTTTTATTTTATTTTTATTTTATTATCAGAAATTAACAAATAATTTCTTTACCAACAAATACGAACAACAATGGAAATCAACTAAGCTTTGTTTACGTTTATGATAACCAGAGTTTTAGATTGGTGATTTTTTGGTAAAATATTTGACATAAGGCAGGCGGAACTAAAACGGCTAAGAATTTTTTTTTAAATAAATTTTTTTTTTAATTAGTTCGATATGGCGTAAGCCCGGTGTAAGTGCCTCGACTCGGTTTAAATATTCCGAGGATAATCCGAGTATTAGTGAAATCTAATAAATATGGCTGATTATGTTTAACCAAATCCACCAAAGTACCTATATAGCGCACTATGCGTTGCATATTTAACTATTAATTAAATAACAACGATTTATAGTCAAATATACTCATGCACATGACAGTAGGTACATACATACATAATGTTCCTAAAACTCTAAAAATAATGTATGTATGAGTAATTTTAGTTCTAAATGCAAGATTCAGCTGGAAAATTATTTTAGCAAGTTATTTCCTAAAGGATATAACATTTTATTGGATGTCATAATAAGATTACGAGCATGAGTATACACTTGTTAAATACAATATAGTTAAATTGGAAAAGAGTATCTGCTGGGAGTTTAAACTTAAATTAACTTCCTTAATTTGATACTGAAGTACGATTAACATCTCTCAGCTAATGGATTTCGATCCAAGGTACCTTAGAAATATTATAGCAATAATAACTTAAGAAATAGGTTCTAGAGTGTAAAAGTTGATTTTGAATTCAGCTAGGTTAGGTGCGACGATAAAAACATTCGAACCTGTTGCTATCTATCTTTCAAACCAACAAAATGTTTCCTGTCGCTTACGATTAATTAGGGGTTAGGGCTCGGGGTTCATACCGTAAATAACTTAAGTATAGACATAATTGTTATTGATGTTAACAACAATGTCGAGAATATCCCGAAAATATAAAACAATCGTGGCAAAATATTGCCTCCTAATGTATATTTGAGACATTTGTTACCTATCCCAATTTCATATTCCCATTTCCACATACAAATATAGATAGCAGAAAAATACTTCAATTTAAAGAAGTCTTTAAATAAAATTACTTTACTTTTATTTGGTGTTGTTTTTTTCTTATGGGAAAACATTTAAATCTGTCATTTACATCAAAAGCACGCCCCTCACTTAAGTACCTACTCACATTTTCATTACTCTTATATAAATCCCATTTGGTTTAGTATGTGACAGAATGAAGATTGTCCCTAAATCCACTATTCACACGTATCAATTAACAAAACATAAAATATCCGGCTGTCAAATGAAATCCCGTGTTCACAACTTGGAACATCTTGCTTTGGTGATTTATATACATTTTACTGCTGGAATAATCTGACACGCGCTAAAGGAGATGAGAGATGATGTTTCAAGGTGTCGTTGTATAGCCCATGTGGCACGATTTTGTTTTTTATGATATTTTAATGACTTTTCCACATTTTGGGATGTATATATAAGCGGAGTATTTTTTTTTTTCTTAAATGTATTTTTTTTAGGAATTCTAAAAATAACGACAAACAGTCATTAAATTACGTACCTACACATATTAACATAGGTACCTATGTATTTATGTAGATATGTATAATTTTGTATAACTATAACTTTGTTGGCAAGCGTGTATTGCATACAAAAAAATTCTTGAAAAAGTAGACACTTTGCAAGAGGCCAACATAATGCTAACTGAATAACTTTATCTTACAGGAGCCTTCCCTTCAATAGCTTAATTCAAAAGATAGATAAATAAAGTCATTGGAGAGATTATAATAAATTAAAATAAAAAAATAACCTTTGCAAATAAAAACCTGAAACTCAATAACAAGCAATTGAACAAAATGAATATTCTCACAATATATGAAAGAACCTTGAAAAAAACACTTTGTGCATGAGATTTAAAATGTATTTTTTAACCTAGGTATATAATAATTAAATATAAACAAATAAAAAATATAAATAAAAAAAATATAAATACAAAAATAATACAGGTAAATAAAAAAAAAAATTAAATTTAAATAACTCTCACTGAAAATCAGTCTTAAAAATATTGGTTTAACAGCTTCAGCTGGGTACTCACATATTTATGAAACCAAAAATATATTGGGATCTTCTGTGATCTTTAAAAAAAAAACATAAACAATTTTAAAAATGTGCATTAAATAATTACATCCCCAAAAGAATTTCTCTTAAAACTATGAGTCACTGGTTGCCACTGTTGAATCTGAATCTGTTCCTTAAATCAAATATTCGAAACTCATTCCCATAGAAAAAAATTCATATTTTCTTTGGTAAATAAAAACATTTTCCCTTAATAAATTGTAATTATAGGCAGTGATTTGAAAAAAAGGTATTTACCCATCTAGCTATACATTTACAGCCTTATGCATAAACGAATTATAGCGAGTGCATAGCGCTATGCACTCTTTATAATGCCTCTGAACGCAAAAACCTTATTCATAAACTTATGCAACGTTGAATAGAAGCAACATAAGCTAAACGCGTTTCGAGGTTGTATAGAGCCAACGTAAGGGTAGTTTATTATCGGAATGTCACTTTGACTCACACATAACAATAATGTAGATAGATGTTAGGGGGGCGCTTATTTTTGCAATCTTTGAGGTGTTGAAATCTCACTTTCAAAATATTTTATAAAATTTAATACAGCAATTAATAATGTTGGTTTTGTTAATTTAATATACATTTTTGTTGGGATATTGTTTAAAAAAATAAAGAATTTTTTTTTGTACACTTTATTTTATAGACGCTGCTTAACAAATGTGAAAAATTTAAAGATTTTCCATCTAATCTTACAACTTTTGCAAATGCTCGACGGCATGCGTGATTTAAATAAAATTATACAAAGATTCACCTTCACCACTTTCATGGGAAAAAACAAATGAATTTTAAGCATTACAAAATAAGCACCACCCTTTTATTTTTCTCCTCAACAAAAACATCACGATGTGAGTGAATGGAACAATTCATGGAATAAATCTATTTCTTCTATTGATTTTTCACACAGTACACACACAGCTGGGTCTCCTTTGTCAGTTTTGAAAGTAAAACGTACTAGATTCCTCCTTTATGGTGCTAATTTTGACACAAGCTCATTATAACTATAATGGGTTGAAAAATATTTTATGCATAACAATTTATGCAACGTTGTATAGTGGCTACATAAATCCTTATGCAGTGCATAACTATTCATCTGTTCAGCGGATTCTAATGAATACGGCTGTTAGAACTTAAGACATTTAAAAATCCCCCCAATTTTTCGTTTACTTCAAGAATTACGAGAAACGATCTGTAAACAACTTATTTGAGTAATGGCACAGCAGACCCGAAGTAAGTCCAGTTGACACACTACTGCAACAAGGAATACCATTGTACTGTGGCCCATCAGCTAGTTCTAAGCCAATCTTGCATATCAAAGACATACGGAAGGTTCAGACAAACTTGTAGGTGAGTGTAAAGGCCAGGATCTGTGTGGCACCGGATGTTATGACTGATTCATCGTGATGGCGTTTCTCCGAAATCGTGCTTTGACTAGCGTTGACATCCAACAAAAGCTGAGACAGGTACGATAAAGACTCTAAAGTTAATGGACAGTTAAAAGACGAATTAAGGAAGCAGACCTTACCCCAAAATGTCCAGCCACGGGACTAAAATTAACTGCAACATCGACAAGTTCGAGTACGATTTTTACTATGCACTACAATTGGCAAGTTGAGCAATGTAGGCGATTTACGTTATCGGTTGAATGAAGAATGTGTCTGCATGAAAGCTACAGCATAGAGGCAGAGTAAACAGATGACCTGTCATGGAAACAAACTCTGCACTCACCCGAGAACGTAAATCGCCTACACTGCTCAACTTCCAAATTGTTGTGCATAGTGAAAATCGTACTCGAACTTGTCGATTAGTTGCAGTTAATTTTATTCCCGTGGCGGGACATTTTGGGGAAAGGTCTGCTTCCTTAAGTCGTCTTCTAACTGTCCATTAACTTACGAGTCTTTATCGTATCTGTCTCTGTTATTGTTAGACGTCAACGCTAGGCAAAGCACGTTTTCGGAGAAAAGCCATCGCGATGAATCAGTCATAACATCCGGTGGCACACAGATCCTGGCCTTTACACTAACCTACAAGTTTGTCTAAACCTTCCGTAGATCTTTGATATGCAAGATTGGCTTAGACCGAGCTGATGGGCCACAGTACATTGGTTTATTCCTTGTTGCAGTAGTGTGTCAACTTGACTTACTTCTACAGGTGTGGTATCCATTTTTTTTTCATAAACAGATGTCTAATATTAAAAAAAAATGTATAGTTAATGTTAAACTGAAATAGATAATATCAAATAACTTCTTATAAATTAATTTTGATCCTGACGATGAGGCAAATAGGTCCTCGAAATATATAGATTATCAAAATAAAATAAAAAGAAAAATGCGTTTTATTGAATTAAAATGAAGAAAAACAAAAAGGTAAAATATAACTATAATTAATTCAGTAATACAAAAATCATAATATTTTAAATTTAAGCTTCAAAACGAGCCCATTAACATCTAATTATAGATATTGTATGCGTCGCGATTGTTGTTTTTGGAAGTCAAACTTGAGTGATTCCATTTTTTTAGCTCGCGAGTGTAGATGAGCTAAAACAAAAATTTCAATCTCACCTGTAGGGAATCACAATAAAAGCTTTTTACCAAATTTGAAGCCAATCCGTCTTACGGTTAAGGAAAGGTTCTAGCTAAATGTTCATCCGG
The DNA here is from genome assembly GCA_949320155.1 of Melangyna quadrimaculata. Lineage (NCBI taxonomy): Eukaryota > Metazoa > Arthropoda > Insecta > Diptera > Syrphidae > Melangyna > Melangyna quadrimaculata. Next base: position 33,972,585 of record OX439484.1, on the reverse strand, counting down.
ACACATAGACGCTCCTAGACGCACCGACCAACAGACCGACGGCCGTTTTGGGGAAAATCACTTTTTTGGACTTTTCCATCATCCAAGTGTTAGTTTTGAAATTTGTTTTGACACGAAACCAATACTTGCCCTTTAAAGCAATACAGTTAGTTAATACACAAAAAGGCTACTTGGTGCAAACATTTTTATTTTTGGTAGAAACATTTTATTGTTGTTGAAAGGGATTTGTTAAATTTTGTTGAACCTTTATACAAAAGCAATTTCTTAATATTTTGTGAGAGTTTTTCAAAAAAGCATGTTCCAAGCACCGAAAACAAGGGTACATACCTAAGAAACCAATCTTGAAAACCCGTCCATAGAAAACCCGTCGTTTTAAAAGTGAATTAACATTTTGTCACATAAAACATTGTGTCATATTAACATTGTGTCATTTTAATAATAATAATAATAATAATAATAATAATAATAATAATAATAATAATAATAATAATAATAATAATAATAATAATAATAATAATAATAATAATAATTTTTTTTTTTTTTTTTTTTTTTTTTCCTGTTGGGTGACGATGGAAATGCGTTATGCACCATAGGGAGGCTTTGTCTTTTTGTCGTTTACCTTCCCCGTGTGTCCGACTCGCACGGACTAAAACCACCTAAAACCCTTCGGTTTCTGACCCATCCCCCTGGAACTACTATTTGCATGACTTCGGGGGGGGCTGTCTCGTATACCCTTTCGGGCTTATTCTCTTTCTCGATTAATCTTCTTCTCTTTTCTTTCTTCTGAGAATTTTTTGGGCGAAATAGCTAATGTCGCTCCAATTTTGCTTACTGATTAGCATCTTTTGGGTTATGTTTTCTGGAGTGATGTTGCCAACTTTTCGATCCAGATCCCGTCTCTCGGCTTCCCATCTACTGCAGACAAAGAAGGTATGGTGTGCATCATCTTCTAAGGAGTCCCCGTACTGGCAGGCTGGGCTGCTTTTCTTGCCAATTTTGTGGAGAAAGGCGTTGAAATATCCGTGTCCGGTGAGTAACTGGGTGACGTAGTAGTTCACCTCACCGTGTTTCCGGTCGTTCCATTCAGCCACGTTCGTGATCAGCCTTGCGGTCCATCGTCCTCTGCTTTCTGAGCTCCAACGCTCTTGCCACTTCTGTTTCGTCAGCTGCTTTGCCTCGTCTGATGCCGCTTCCGCACC